>KB670070.1:9798-36618 GCA_000349105.1 Anopheles epiroticus | reverse complement strand
TGTCCCCCAAAAAAAAAAAAACAAAAACATCTTCAGGGAGAGGAAGGAAGACGCAAAAACAAAAAAAAAACACACGCGGCACGAAACAGGAAAATTGCGGCTCAAATTACCACTCGCGACGGAAAGAGGCACACGTGGTGCATCACAAATCACGTTGCAAATCAACTAAGCTACAGTAGCAGCAACAAAAACACGTTCGCCTTGAGCGGTCGAAGCCACCGAACCGTTGCGCTTTTTTCGGGGCGAGCGTACTGCAACTGGACTACACCGCACGTAAAGTTACGTTCGCGAACCGTGCCAATCGGTGTCACGCACGTGGCAAAACTTGCATAAAGCATAAACAACTTTGCACTGAGTGTTTTTTGTTTTTTGCGAAAATCGCCGGGCTATAATTAGTCAGATTAAATGAGATAAATTGCAGGGGAAAGAAAAGCAATGCCTACTAACGTTGATGCGTCCCCGTTAGGCGCCATTTTAACGGCTACCCTGATTTGAAACGTCTTTTGAAAGATTCCCGCGGTCTGTTTTCAACGTAAAGCTTGGCTGCAAGCTTCCCGCACGGAAAGCTTCAAGCTTCTAGTGTTCGGTTGAGCTTTGTGCGGTACAGCTTTGTCGATAGCACGGTTGTTTTTTTTTTAATTCAAATCATGAGCGTTAAAACAAAACAAGACCGTTAAATAAAACCATAAAGCAACGAAATGATTTAAAAATAAATGTTTTTGTGTTTGCTACGCTAAGCAAAAGAAAAATGGCTTACGCTTTCGCGGTGGAAAGTAGCAATTACTCAAGTCGGATTTTGATTGTTATCAATTGCTGCTGTTTCTTAAGCTCTCTTAAGTTCAGTGTTTTGTTTAAAGGTAGAAACATAATTTCTGTGCGCTTATTGCACAATCGTTAAAAGGGCATTAAACAGGTAATTAAACACATCTTAAATTTAAATTAAAATTAAATTGCTTTTATGTTTGATGTTTAAAAATTTAACTTTCATTAGTTTAGTGTAGTATATTTTTTATTGATTAAAATTTTCAATCAATATGGTCTTACACATCCTGAATGTTTCAGCTGCCTCTTCTTAAGCTTTTTTAATTATAATATTAAATTCAATATAGCAAAACAGCTTATAACCGTCACTGCGGAATTTAAAAAAAAGCTAGTGTTTGTTAGTAAGCGAATAAATTGTTATATGAATAAACTGTGAAAAAGAATGTAACTGACATATTCTGTATAAAGAGTCCTATTTTGCAGCTTAAATTTTATTTTTCATTTTATTTTAAAGTAGCTCGCAGGATTTAGATATAATCACTCAAATGTAACGACTAGTTTGCGTTACGTAATTGATGGATGTCGCTTTATACGATTTGATAAATTTTGTTCAGTGTTCAGCGAATCCTGCAAGCAAATGATAAACATTCTTTAACGTAGAATATATGCAGCATGCATGTAGAACTTAAATATGTCTATAAGAAAGCCTGTTTTTAGCTAAACATTAACATGTTAAAAGTTGTTGAAGTATGACAGTTTTCAAAGCTCGATGCATGGCAACAAAAACATTAACGGAAAACTGCTCGGTAGCGTACCAAAACAAAGGCAGCTGGTGACTACTGAAAAACTTCTGGATGTGTGTTTTGCCCAAGTACACTTGGAACTTCAAAATGACATTGCAGTGGCTTTAAGAATAGAAGAAATAGGGTTGCAATTACAGCACTTATCCTGAATTACAGTCATCCAAAAATTTACATTAAAAAAAGCTTCTACTGTCAACTGAGCACCAATGTGGTTTATTTGTTGCTACGTTACGAAATATCCTAACAACTGTCTAAATCAACAATATGTTGCCTCAGCGTGAGCTTCATGATTTTGCGAAAAGTCTCAGACATAACACCCTAATGAAGTCTTACCATCTTTTGCTTCCAACATATTGCCGTCGCCGTGGTAGAACGACACACCTCCCATTGTTAGGGCAGTTGTCAACATGCTCACCTTAATTTCACCTAATATTCACATTCTTCATCCTCGAAACTCGTGGCAGCTTCCAGCCGCGAGCGCCCTTCTTCGTGAGACATCACACGAAATCTCGAATTGATAACCGCTTTCCAGTAAGACGAGCCCCATCATGGCGGGTAGAGTCAATTTTTTCTCCCGCGCCAGTTAATAAAACTGGCAGTAAGGAATAACAGAACAATAACCAAAAAAAAATACAGGGAAAGGGAAAGACGAAACGGGCGAAAAAAAAAGCCGCCAAAAGGTTCGTGCAAGTCAGCTCTCTCCCCAGCGCCTCGATGTAGGCAATCCGATGCAAACGCATTTTTTTTACTTCGTGTAATAGCGCGGCGCATTCGAGCGTAATGATCATCGTCATTACGATGCTAATATTCGGTCACATTTCCACGTCGGGGTGTCGGATGGGCGAACCGAAAAGCCACGATAACGGCCCGAAGTCAATCGTTAGTGGCGGAGCAGCGGTTTTGATTTTCCCTTGCTTCCGCAACCCATCCTCATCGATGAAGGTTGGGCCGAAAAAAGTAAAAAAAAAAACAACAGTATCCAGTTCGACGGGGGAGTGTTTTCCTTTTCTTTTTCTCATTCTCTCTCTCTCTCTCTCTCTCTCTCTCTCTCTCTCTCTCTCATCTACCAACCTCCAGTCGCACTCAAGCACGTATGATGCTTTCAAATTCTTCCCTTCAACCTTGTAGGAGAGGTTTGCTGGGGGAACATTGGAAGGCAAGGCGGTAAGAAATTTTCTCCTTCAGCGATGCCCCTAATGCAAACGCAGGCTCACTGAAAGGGAGGGACATAATTGTCGACGGCTTGAGCCTGACGGCGAAAGCTTCCAGTTTCCACGTGCTTCCTGCTTCGTCAGAAATCTCTCATCACAAGGGGAACAAGGGCAAAGCGACCGGCAGGGATGGTAGAAGAGAAGAAACCAGCGTGCCTAAGTTTATTTAGTGAAATTGTGGAACTGGACCAAAGCCCTAGCCCAACCCACACAAAAACAATAATAATAACAAAGAAAGAGCAACACAACGAAAAGAACACAAACCTGGGAACAAAAGCGACGCAACGCATTTTGACGAAGGGCAACATCCTACACACACTTGGAGGGGAAGGGGAATGGGATAAGGATTTTTTTTTGTATACATGACGGAGGCACACGGGGCTGCAGCGTCTAAAGTAATCACCCGAAATAATAAGGTGCAGATATGTCGGTCTTTTGTGCCGCGCTGGAAGGATAACAGCGAGCGAGACATGTTGCTGCGCCACAACCCCGACCGGAAAAGCACACACAGACTCGCAACACACAGGCAGCTGAGTTGAGGCAGCCCGAAGGTGTATGTGTGTGTTCTGCAGGGCTGTGTGCGGTGATACGTGAGCTCCCCATCAGCCCACGAGCTCTCCCCCGCCACCAAACGCGTTGGTCGCGAAGTCGGCGAATTGATATTAAGAAAATTCGCAGATTATTCAAATGCAGACAGCAGGATCCACCGTCTGCGGGTGGATCCGGGGAGGCCCGCTTATCTTTGTGCCCGACTTCATTTCATTCGCCTCTTCTTGGCCGTATCCTTCCACTGGGAGAAGGAGTTTACAGTGTTTTCCGGCATGCCAGGGTCGCTAATCTCGCTCTCCCGAAGCGGTAATAGATTTTTGCGCGATGGTTAAGCGGTAAGCCACCTGCTGGTTTGCTATTTATTGCTAGCGCTAGATTGTGCTGCCGATTGCCTACCATTCAGGGGCGATTTTGTTGTAGAGTTTTAAAATCTTTCAGCTTTTCTCAGTGCCGTTCTGATTTCTTGCGCCTTAAAGTATGCAATTCGCCACGAGAATATTATTAATTTTATGCATGTTTCTTCATTTATTGAGCAAGATTTGCATAGCGGTTTACCTACCTTTCAGGGGCTTTCTTTCTGAATGTTTGAGTTCAAACATTACTTGTAGTTTTTGCACGCATTAGTTTATTAATTTGTGTAAATTAAAATATGCAATAAAAGAAATACTTTGCCATTTTAAGAGGAAATAAGCGACGATTAGTCTTGCCCTATTTTTCCGTCACGGGTTAGTCTGCATGTTAGGTTTGTATTGTGCATTCGGCTTGGATTTTCAACTTTTTTATTACAACGAGTATTGTTTGCCGATATTGCATACCTTTAGGCGTCTATTAAATGTGTGACGGTCATTTACTAGTTCACCTAAAAGAATACAATGTGTAACACCAAACCCCTGAATGGTATGCAATTCACCAAACAAATTGCAGCTTTTAGCGTAGCATGTATTATTTCAATGCTTTAAACAAACAAAACAAAATTTTACTGCTTAAAAACAAATCCTGGTTGCAAAATTTTAACAACCAACCTCTGCCTTGATGCTCAAACTGAAGAATGCTGTAACGCGAACGGAAGAACACTGTAATGTGTCTGCCCGCTGAACCGCTTGCTCCTTCTTCAGACGAGAGACGGAAAAGTGAAAGAACCCGAGCCCGCACATCCGACCGCCCTCAATGACCCCTACCCACACACACTCACACACACACACACACGTACAACGGTAATCGTTTACATCAAACACCGCCGAGCACAAGCCCCGTCAAGATGACAGGGGCTGTGTGTGTGTTCCGCCGAAAGGGAAAATTGGCCGTCGGTCGGCTTTTGTTTGCCGCTGACAGCCCGCCCAAACGCCGAAACAGGGAAGCCAGTGGTGGTGGTGGTATAGTGCAAAGGGTTTTTTTTGTCATCTGTCAAAAGACGACTCTCGACGGTTCCTTTCCGTCCCCCCGCCCCGTGCCTACCGGTTGCGATGATTGCGGGCTCTTGTGTTGCTAATGGTTGCCGCAACCGCGCACACCATCATCACCCGTCCATCCAACCGAGCGCTAATCGACGACCAGGGGCGAGAGGGGAAAAAGGAAGCTTCCTACGACGACACACACACACACATACACACAACGCAAGATGAAAGCCTGCATTCCAGGTCGCGACAGGAAAAGGAAACGAAAGAAAGTGGAGCGCAACAAAAAAAAAAAACAAATCCGTCACAAGCAAAAACCCGAACCACCCGGTGAGTAAGACGAGCTCTAAGGGTGAGGTCCTGCGGGCTGGTTCATTGATTTCTGGTACCTACGGTGTCAATCCCTTCTCTCTCTCCCTCTCTCTCTCTCTCTCTCCAAAAAACAAGGACAGAGAAGAGCGTGTGGAGTGAAACTGCACGACGCACAAGGTGGATGTGCAGTTAATTTCATTTGCTTTCCGCTCCCTGCGAGCAACTGGTTGTAAAAGTGTGACGCGCAGCTCAACATGAAACCTTTTTTTTTTGCTCTCCTTTGCTTCCAATTTCCCACCAGCGCCGGGCAGCTCCAGCCGAACAGCAGCGTTCCGAGCAGATTGTTTGATTTTTCTTCACCGTACCGAAAACGGTGCAACGTGATGCTCGCTTTGATTTCCGATTCCTGCTCGCAACGCTGCGCCGGTGAAGGGGGAAGTGCCGGAACAATTAGCAGACACGCCAGCCACACCGACCGACGGGGTTGATAAACCGAAGGTGACGAAGCGAAGGTAGGGCGAGGGCACATGGTAGGTGGTGCGGGATGTGCGCTTCACCTTCTTTTTGCTGCCAGTGTGCTGAAAGCTAATACTTTATTCTGCTCCAATCACTTCATTGGGAAGGTTGTGATATGCAGATTGCATACTTGCTGGCGCTATTGCTAGAAAAAAAAAACCGAGTGGCACTGTGAACGAAAGCGTCGAACTTAATCGTTTCGCGGCGGTATGAGACGGTTTTGATATGATGAAGGACTTCTAATGAACTTATTTGTTTTACAAATTTCTGTTTTGTTTGGCAAACGTTTGGGGACAACACTGCACGTACGTTCGCGCGGGATGGAAGAGAAAAATCGAATCGCAAACCCTTTTTTTTCCCGGGACAGCCCCAAGCGCTCATGCCGACACTCCACGACTGCTCGTGAACATCGGCTTTGCGGCATCAAATCACAAACACGGTCTGTTGCCCCTTTCCGTCTCTACATCTCCGTCTACTCCTCCAAACCGGTACGGCGTGGTACCATGTTCACCGGTACGGTACAGCATCATCGCGAACAAAACCGCACCATCCAGCCCGCTCGCGTGTGCGAACTTGATTACCGGTGGCGGGTGGATTGTGTTTTTCCACCGCTTTGGCGTGCCACCGTTCGTTCGTCGTCGTCGTCACCGTTGTCATCGGTTGCATCTTGGCCTGCCGCCGCCGCCGCCGCAAGGCACCTCCGACAGTCTGCTGTGCGCAGATGGCTGCAGTCCGAGGGTGTACGGGTTTTGCTTCATAAAAGCGCGCTGCAAGTCGTGCCGGTCGGCGGCGTAATGGTACTTCAATGTTCGGAAGGAACGGCATGGCGAAAAGTTTTGCCAACCGCTTCTCCACCCCACCCAGAAAAGGGAAAGGGAAGGGAGAAAGAGGGCTTAGGGGGACTCCACGGTACCAACGCGGGCACACACGAGCGCCGGCAAGCGTCGGAAGGCATAAGCCGGAAAGCAGTCACCGTAGTACGGAGAAAGTCATTTCCACTCGAGCTCAAGGGCAACCGGTTAGTGCCTGCCCACGTACTGTCTCTTCCCTCCTCCCCCCACTCCCCCTCCTCCCAACGCTCGGTCCCTTCCTCTCACCCTCTAGCATCTGTGTTCTGCCTGCTGAAGTGGATGTTTTCTCTCGGATGTGTCGTCGTGCGACCATACCCTGCCCAAGAAGCAGCAGCTTGGAAGTGATCCGGGGGCGATAACTCGCGCACTGCCACTGTGCAATGTCACTCAGGATGGTGTATGTGTGTATGTGCCAGTGAAGAAGTGGTGTCGCTGGGAGAACGAGTCAAGCCGGAGTCGGAGTCAAATTTCGCGAAATCGGGCTTCGTCCTAAAATTTTCAAAACCTCTCACTTCCGGGCCGGTACTGCAGGGTTACCCCAGTGCCAGTTTTTCGAAGCTTTATTCTAAGGGGAATTTATCTCCTAAATTGTGGGTTTAATTTTCTTGAATACGTTCTACGCAACTAGTGCTATTGATTTCATTTACTTAAAAGCTTCAAAAATTAAGGAAACATTATTTTAAAAACAAATCTTCCACCTCCGTTTGATAACAGCCTGCAAGTATGCAATCTCATCTAAGATGTAGCAGAAAAGGCTACAGTATAAGAGTATTTTAATAATGCATCGATTTCGTAAACTTTCCAGGACAATTTATTCGAAAATAAGGAAAAATAATATTTTTCATTGAACGTGGTTCCGATAGCTTACGAAAGACGGTGCCAGTGAAGATCGAACTTACACAACCTGATTACGCTTTGTCAACCTCGGCCTTAACCTATAAACTAAGTTATTCTTGTACTTAACATACATTTATGACAAATTTATGACACATAGTGCTTCCTTAAAACTGCATAAAATATATAATTTCTATACACTATCCTCTTTACTATTCCATAATATATTTTTCTTTGTGCCCTATACTTTCATTATTGCCAGTGAATACAGCACATTCACATGACACGGACTTCTCACTGTAAAATAAACAAACCCCCCCCCCCCCCCTAGCAAATCAACCGCGAAACCCTGCACAACCGGCGTGGCTTTACCGAGCACCGTACCGGGAGCTCATAAACAGTGGGTCAAAGTTTTCATAAAGCAAGTGCAAACTGCCTGCTTCCTGCCTGCTTGTAGTGCTTGTTGATCTTGATTAAATTTTTGTTTTAAAGTTTTCCACTTGCCGCCTACTTTTTTGTTCCTTCCCCAAGCCCACCTTCTACCCCCTTTTCAACACCCCCGTGGCTCTCTTCCAACAGGTTTTCGCTGCTGCTAAGTGATCGATAGACTTAACTCGGTACAGCGAACACCCAACGGCGGCACTCCGAAAAGGGCAACAAATAACAAACAAAAGCAAACAGCTAAATGAACGTCCGCCCGGAAGTTGGGACGCAGCCGGCGGGTCGACAAACCGAATGGATCGTAGGTGGAAAATGTTCCCATGCCTAGTCTTTGCTCTAAGGTACTTGCTCAAATATTTCCCACCTGCCCACACGTTCGATTTTACGAAATGCTTTGACTTATCCGCGAAACAAACGATTCGTACCGTGTACAAACTCAGCGTCGGAAGGAAGGAAGGAAGGAAGGAAGGAAGGAAGGAAAAAACAGCAAATACAGAGACACAAACTTTTTTGTGATAAATCTAGTGGAGAAAATGGCGCACAGCCCCCCAGAAAGTGTGAGCGAGGGTAACATCAGTAGACAAGAAAAACGGAGGGGCGAGAGGGGAATGAGAGGTAGTGGCCTAGGGCGGTGAGCTGCTAAAGTGGAAGAGGATAAACAATTTTTCAACCCCATTCTTCTAGCCTCAGACAAGCCCATGGTGGGATGGTGGGTGGAGGTGCAGGTGGGGAAGGGTTCAATGTACACGTGCCACACGGGAAGCCTTTTTCTTTTTCCTTCGCCCTGTACTGTTGCAAATGGTTGCAAGTTGGTGGTTCGTACCAAGATAAAATGATACATTTATTGCTAGCAGATGGGAACCGGCCATTTTCTTGCTGGAAACACTCACGCTAAAGAATGACTTTATGGCAAAGGAGGAGGAAGGCGAACAGGCTAGGAGGCAGGGGAAAGGGTGTGAAAGAAACTGGGCGGATGACACAGGACTTTGCTAGCTGCTAGCTGCATGATTGAAAATGCTACCACCCAATGAATGGTTATGAAACGATGGCTGTAAGCGAATCCTGCACTCCACCCATCGATCAAGGGCCCACACACACACACACACACACACACACATTTTGCCGAAACACAATTGCACGCCACAAACTGCAATCCCCCACTGCCCGGCTGTGTCAAGTGAGAGAAATGGGCAACACCGCACACCAAACGCATGTTGAAAGTACGGAAATGTGTTGTGCTTTGCATACATTCAGGCGCTTCAAAAATTAAACCACCCGGCAAACGATGATGGAGCGGGAAAAACGGATGGGGCTGGACGAAGGGAAGGGGTTGGAAGGTGATATGGTTCGGTTGTAAATGTAATAATTAAAAGCGTTGTGTACCAGCCCGTTGTATCGACGGCGCGACAGCGCTTCACTTCAAAGAGATGCTATAAACGCGCGAACAAAGAGCAGCAATGTAGAAAGCTTTCAACCGTTACCGTATCTTGTTGCTTTTTTTGTGTGTTGTTTTTTAATTGCAGTATTGCAAAATTAACAACACACGCACACACGCACACAAACGGAGCTCCAAAGATTTCCTCATGATGTGCGTATATGTATTTTATGCCTTACAGCCCCAAAAAAAGGGCACACGGCAACAGTGACAAAAACAGGGGAAGGAAAAGTGACGTGATAGATATCGGCAAACAGGAGTGAAATGGACAGGTAGCGAACGGAGGACGCCTCTTAACAAGGCTTGCATCAAAATTTAAAATAAACACTTGAGCTGAGCTGCTCTTTTTACTACGTTTTCTCGTTTAATTTTTATTCGAGGTTATACAGCAAACAACTTAAAACTAAAAGCTAGGAAAGTCCTTACAACCTCAAGCTCCCATACAAACTATTAAAAAGCGAGCCGGAGGCCGGAAAACAAAAGAAAAGCTACACGCACACCAACCGAATGGGAAAGTTTATCCCTTCCCCAAGCGCTCCCTACCACTTTTACAACCATTTTTTTTTTTTTTTGCATGATGGATGACATCCAGCTCGACGGTGTGCATTTAAACGCTCGAGCAACATGAATAAAAGGGATGAGGGATGATACAAATTTTAAAACAGTTTTAACAGTGTGTAGTGCTGCTCGGGGCTGCCCTCTTTCCACCCCCGTGCACCTACCTTGAGCTGTGGAAAGGGGAAAGGGCGGTGGGCAAAAGTGCGTGAAAAGTCATTCGGCAAAGTTGGCAACAGCGTCGTTCGCACCGTCCGGCGGACCCAATGGGGCTGCCCTACATTATGACCGGTTATCTTGGCAGCTCGTTTTGGGCGTCCATTTTTCTCTCTCTCTCTCTCTCTCTCGCTTGCCGCAGACCCGGCACGAGGGCCTCTGCTGAATTGCTCAAGTCCATTTTCGGTGCTACAGTTTATTGGTGCCTGCTCCGACAAGAGTTAGGAGAAAACGGTGCAGTGCTGATAGAGCAAGAGGGAGCAAGCAGGCAAAAAAAAAACAAAAACCACTAGCTTGAATACCTAGGCAGTACAATCATGACTGCTCCATTGGGCAGAAGTAATCAATCCAGGCAGTAGTAGCATCGACGTACATGCCAGGGGTTGGCAAGGAATTTCCCAATGGTCTGGTTTCAGCACCATTATCAGCAATTTATTTCATTTTGTTTTCACGATACATCATAAATCGAATACAGCTGGCCGTTACAACCGAATAAAAAAAAAACAAAAAAAAATAAAGCACAGCAAAAACGTTTCAAAAACTGTTTCGAATAAAAAACGGCATCCTGAAGGAGGTGTGAAAGAAAATTCAAAACAAAACCAGCAAAGAACTGCTGAGTAAATTATTTTTACTCGACAAAATAAGCTACATTTAAAGAATTTTACTTTACCATGCTTTGCAAATGACAAAAAAAAAGTTTAATAATTCGATTCTAGGATGAGTGAGTGTAAATCGTGTTGAGAGCCTCCGCTGAAGCGTAATCTTGATTTTCACTGGCGCCATCTGTTGGTACTTTGCGAAACCACGCTCCATTGAAATTTTGATTTTTTATTATTTTTCTTTACTTTTTGGCGATTATTATAATACAAAAAAAAGATTATAAATCACATTTTTTATGGACTGGCTTCCGCTAACCTCCAACAGAGAGCACTAGCGTAACGAAAGGTTACACTCCTGAAGCTCATAAAAATGTGAGGCCATTCAGGCTACCCATGCTGAATAAATTATTTTCCTCTATTGTACGACAGTTTGTTGTTGAAACCGTGTAAAACAGCAATAGAAGTTTGGCAACGCTAACAGAAGTTTATTTAGACGGGAACAAAACAAAAGCTGCTGCTTGCCGACCCCTGCCGCCCCAAAGCAAACTCCCTTGAAGACGCCGTAGAGCAGCGTATCGTCCAACAATCAAACTGCAAATTAATCTCTGGAGATTCTGGTGCTTCTCCAATCGAGTTTTGTGTGTGTGTGTGTGTGTGTGTGCGTGTTGCTTCCTTGTGGGTGTTTTTTTTGTATTTACTTGCATCGCCAACCAGACAGCGCAGCACTCATTCCTTCTCTCTGCCGCTTCCGTTCCCCGGACCTAAAGCTCGAGTGCCGGTCTTGCACGCACCTTTGCAAGGTACACCCTTCCACTTCCACTCTTTGTACTTCTCTGCCCACTGCCACCCACCCACTGCCTGCCCGAAAGCAGAGCCCAACAAGTAGAGCTCTATTAAAACCCGCCTAAATGTAGGCAGTGGCGCCGTACAAAAAGTGGTCAACAGAACTGCCCCGGCAAACTCAAAACAGGCACGGTGCGCAACGAAACAAAACGCTCGCAAAAAAAAAGGGACGGGTGGGAAGGTCTCAAGTGGCCGATTCGGTAAAGAATGAAACACGATGAGCTGACGGGGTTTTTGCAGCGCACGCCACCACACACACACACACACAAGCACTCGTAGCGTTCCCGGGGTGGGAAGGGGAGAGGTACCGATCATGGAGCAAGATTAATGAAACTTTCATCTCGTGAGGCAAAGAGGGGGTGACCGGCGAGTGAACCGTGAGATATGAGCTTTTCATGTATGTGTGTGTGACGGACCTGCCCGCTCCCAAGACTTGCTCCTTCCGGGGCCACACACACACACACACCCACTAGCGCTAAACGCAGTAAAAACGGCTCCCAAACACTTAAGCGACCGGTGGCCGAAACGGTTTTAACAAAGCGCAACCTCACCCTTCCCCCTTCCCCCTTCTGAAGCGCCCTCCCCCGGGGGGAGGCGGGGCCCCGGCGTTTTGTTGTTTGCTGGGGCAATTTCTTAGCGAAGCTCCCCCTCCCCCTCCCTCCCTCCCCCATCCCGTCGCGCTCGGGTCGGTGGGTCGATGCTTCATAAATGTTTGCTCATTCATCTTCGCTCATGCATTCATCCTTTCCCGCGCGGCCGTTTTGTTTCGTGCTGCATGTATAAGCGTTTTTTTTTTCTGCCCCGCCCTATTGTTGTGCCGGACCCGAGCAGCAACCCGATGGGAGGAATAAGGAGGATGGGGGGCGTGTGAGAGGATGCTTAAGGCGAAAGGGCACGGGACGAAGAAAATAGTTCGTCGTGCCGTGTATTTTTTCTTCTTTTTTTTGCGGCCCACTCCCATCTTATCGCTGCAGGCAATAAAACAGCTCGTTTATGGAGGTGTAACAACTATCTTAGTGCCCCCCCCCCCCGGGGAGGGGGTGGCATGAGAAGGCACTGTCGGAATTTAACTACATGGCTGCTGCAGCGCCAGTAAAATAGAGGTTTACTGCAAGCTCGTTAGAAACAATAAAAATGTTCAGCACGGGCAAAGATTCAAGCGAAACCAACAACCCCCCCGCACCCCCCCTTCCCCGGGGGCGATCGCTGCAGCATTTATGGTTATGCCAATTACATGCAACCGTTTGTTACCCGTAGGCCAATCTGCCTGCCGTGTGTGCGCTCCCGGGGTGACAGCGGGCGACGAAGAATTTCAAATATGCTTCCATCGGCCGGGCCGGTTCCACTCTATCAAAGGGCAAACATTCCAAGCAATGGGAAACCAATGCAATCTCACAATCAAATTCCGAGTGTGGGGAGGGAGGGTTTCACCTCCATGCAGGACCTCTCAAGAATGCAATTGCTGCGTGACGGTTGTGATTTTTAAGCAGACTATGCTTCAATCGAGCTCGCTAGCAACACAGGTTCGGAACGGACTGTTCCTATCGTGGTGGTTGGGCAGGTTCCCTTCGTTCGTTGTTTCATCGACCATCCAGCAACGCTGTCCAATCGCTTTAATTACAGCGATATTGAGTCAACCCTCCGTGCGTTAATTACATGCGAGAGTGTGGTTTGTTTTAACCGCTCGCTTTGATGTGCATTTCTCTTACACGGTAGGCATATTAATCAAAAGGACAGCAGTTTGTGTTTTGATTTCGTATACCTGTGTGTGTGTGTGAGTGTGTGTATAGTCCACTCATACGGAGCATTGACAATTTGCGGTGCAATATGCTTGAGGTGATAATTGCAGCATCATATTTCATTCCAATTTGAGGCATGCGAGTAAGAGACGATAAATATACGTCGGCTCTTCCTTGTTCACCTTTAATGCGTTGAGCGTAATCGGAAATTGTGCTACACGCTAACAGGGAAGTTGAAATGACCAATTTTGCAAAACAACAAAAACATTACAAAAATTAGCAGGAATTGAGAAACAAGCTATTTTTTTGCTTACCTTTGGAAACTTGACATAAGCGTAAACGGCATAAACCGGTTAATCAGCCCCCCGGCTGATTGACGTTCCACTGCAGTTCCAAACGTACAAAAAATCGGGAGACACACAAAATCATTTCAAACAGACACCAAAGTTCTACCTGTTGCATACCTTTAGGCGTTTCAAATCGATTAAAAAACTATATCAGTTGGCGCAAAGGAGCTTTGTTTGCTACACGTCCCAAATTCAAACGTTTGCATACATCTAGTCAATCAAGTCAAGTTAGGCGAGAACACAGAGAGCAGTAAATCAGCAGTAAATCATGCAACAATTTGATTTCCCCTAAACTCTAGCCCCTCTTACGCTCTGGGTCCTCCGTTTCTTCCATGATAAGAGCCAAAAAAATAAAGGATCCAATCCAGAAACTACCGCTCACGTCAAAGCAAGGAAAGGCAACGCAATGTTGATTCGCATTGTTTTACAGACGAGCCACAAACGAGACGACACAGCAAAAGAATATACTTAAACACACAACCCTTTACCGTTGACTGAGAAATACTTCTAATCTTTTTTTCCACCTTTCGAACCCTAGATTGCAAACTTCTTGACAAGCAAAACCAACAGTTTGTAGCAGCAGCAACAGGGGAACCGCCGACCCCATCAATGATACCCTGCGTCACGTTGGTTAAAGTAAATAAAAAAGTTTCTTTTAACAATGTGCCGGCGCATGGTGGCGCAAATGGCCCAGGTGGAGCGGTAAGGATAAATATGTTCTATTCAATTTCCTCCTCACCGCCCCTTCCGCCAGTCGCTCTCCGCTCATTCGATTTACCTTCACCGTGCAACCTATCACACATCATCGCTATCGAATAAGCTTTAAACACATGTTTTGTGGGTGGTTTTTTTTTTCCTCTACCTCTCGTTCCCTTTGTTGTAAGGCACCATGCGCTCCCTGCGCTGCTCGACCAAAAATGACATTTTGCGGATAACAACAGTGCAAACAAACCACACACACACACTTATTCACGCACAAAGACACAGAAGGGAGGCGAGGCGGGACGCTTTCGGCGGGTGAGTGTGTGTGCATAAATTTCGCTTTCATAGGGCGCCGGGGCCAGTTTCTTCGTTCGCTGTTTCTTTCCCGGCACGTCGTAAAATAAGCGATAAACGACGCTCTCTCGCACCTTAAGCGCACCCTGCCCATCTGTTTATGGGGGGAGGGGCTTTTCCACCCCCCCTCCTTCCCCCCCACCCCCTAACACTAATCTCCCCAGCTCCCTTCTCGCTTCTAGTCCGCCTTCGCTTGGCGCGAGGCGTATTTTGTGGCGGTTTTGTGCTGTTTTGTGTTTGTGGCTTCTCCTTTTTTTTTTTCTGCGGTTTAACCTTTATGCTTATGCTTGCCCTCCTTCCCACCATCGCGCATCTACTCCCACTTCCTCTATCAACATCCCCCGCTCATCTGCTCGATCACCGGAACCATCGACGATTTCTTATGTCTTGCCGTTTCCACTGCAGTGTGCGGAGCGGCAAAGGTGGCGGCAAAGAAGCGTCAATATTTTCTCTTTTTATAACTTACTTTGCAAAATCCATTAGCCCCTCTTGAGCTCTATCTCTCTCTCTCTCTCACACTCATTCCCACTCCCTTGTGCTTAGCAGAGGGAGGAGCGGGATGGTGATGGACAAGGAAAACGGAAGTCGGGAAGTAGTCGAGTCGATTTAGGACACATGATACGAGTTAATGAGCGTGTAGGCACGAGAAAAACTCGCAACGGCAGCCACTTGGACCCGGTTGCGAGCACATACGAGGCGTCAGCAGCTGCCGTGCTGGTTTTTCCCCGCCCGCCAAGTGGCCATCGACGACAGAAAGCCCGCCCGCCCCGACATGGGCCTTTTTACGGTTCTGCCGCGCTCGGATTCACTTGCGTGGGACTTTTCTCCGGCCATCCTTGGATATTTTCGGGCTTGCGTTTGGGGCGCGATATGATTTTAATTACGTTTGCACCCACAAAACTGCTGATACAAGCCGGCGAAGGAAGCGCGGAAGGGGGTTGGGGGAAGGGGGTTTAGGGGAGTGGGTCGGGAATTTGGGACTAAAAATTCTTGCTCCCTGTCTCACGCACTACCAATCGCCCATTCGCCCAAACGGAACATTTGCACATTTGAACACGCCACGTGTAATGGAAACCGATTGTTGGTCCTTCGAACCGGATCTGGAATTGAGTGATACAATTCCCCCCTTCGCCAGGCCATACTGCGGAGAAAAGGATTAAAATGGGGGGAAGGGGGAGAGAAGGGAGGCTGGTTCATCAGTATGGATGACAGTACGCCCACAAACGGTCAGCCACGCAGTGTGTCTGTGTGTGTTTGTTTCAATTACTATTCCCGCTGGGACGGTGCGTTCCCCGATAACCCATTCCCGTCTACCGCACCGGCTGTGGCCGAGCGTGTGAATTGGATTATTATGGCAATGAAGAACCATTTAACTTTTTATCATGCACACACCCGTTCGGTTTCGGTGCGATCCGGCCGGCTCCGACCGCTCGGTACCCGTTTTTTGCGATGGAGTATGTAATTTTTTGTGAGTGTGTGTGTGTGTGTGTAATCTAGCGTACTTTGTTTCTTTGCTGTTGGCTTGTTGATAGAAACTGTAGCTTTTGTAGTTTGCGGGTGAGCGATTTTCAAAAGACAAGCCATGTGAGTACGAAGGGAACGATTCGGTTTACCGATACTTTGCTATATTTGGCATAAACCAGCTCCATTACTGTTGCTGACTGTTTGTTTAACAACAAGAACTAAATGCTTTTAAATAAAATACAGTCAGTCAGACGAACAATGGCATCATAAATACTTCTATTCCTACGCACTGTGCAATGGGTTTTATTCAGTACCGTTTGTACAGCGAATTGCATACTTGTTGGCTGTTTGCATAACGGTGATGCTTGATGTTAAATTTATACCACCATAAAGGAGCGCATTAGGCCCTCTAAGTATGTGATTTTCATCTACCATCTACCGACATGCGTAGCACTCTCGTTTTCTTTCTGTATCCTCCTCTCTCTCTCTCGCTCTCTCATGAGGCATCTCCAATCAACGCCTAGTGATTAGGCAACCATAAAACCTTCGCTCCACCCAGGCAACAATTTGTAACGAAAATAAAAAAAAGAATCCCACTAGACAAATCATTAATAATAACGCTTTTGTAGGCATTTTCCTGCCCGTTCGATCAGACGGCAAACATTGGAAGGTTCGGATGAGGTTAGTTGTTTTGTGAAGGGGCAAATTTGCCTTCACTCCCCTAAAAATGACACTTGAAAGCTAACCACGCCCGCCCCCCCCCCCCCCCCCCCCCCCCCTGCTGGAGCGAAAATGTCTGATTGCAAATTATTTTCTTAGACTTGTGTTTCTCTGCGTGCCTTCGTTTTTCTTTTCCTATTGCCACACTACACCACACTTTACGTCCCTCCAGCTTCCAGCCAATATTCTTGGAAGTGTAGCCGAAAAGCCCTCGACACAAACGCGGGGAGCCAAAAAAAAAAACACACCGCACGTGTAGGAGTAGAACCGTTTGACTGATTGCGGTCCACCACTCACCCTAGCTCCCCATTACCGTCCGCTTCGATCCACGGTGTGAATGGGGAAGGGATGTGCGCCAACCGGTCGAGAGATCGATTTCGACGAATGATTGGCATTCTAACGACCCACGGTGGCGTTAGCATTGCCACCATTCGTCAGCTGCCGCCGCTTCGGCAAACGAGTTGGCCGTTTATGCTTATTGCTAATTTTAAAACGCTTCAGCGAAACAACTTCATCCATAAAATAGTATACACACACACACAGAGAAACCCCTCTCCCGGGGTTGGCAACCAGCGCACAGTAAATCGCGCCCCTGTTTCGGATCCATCACCGGTCCAGCGACCAAGGGCAGCACCGAGCCGGAGGAAAAGTCACGAATCACACGCGAGACGATAAAACCCATCCGACCGTTCCATTCGGCGCGGCGTGGCGATCGCTCCGGCCCATTTCCAGCCTCCCCCCCTCGCCCTTCTCCCTCCCTCCCTTCGCTCACCATGACTGCAGGTCAGGCTTGCTGGTGTTTCGTTTTTACACTCGCCCTTGCCTTTCCGGTTTTGTGTGTGCCTTTTTTTATTTTCCATTGCCTTTCCGCTACCGCTACCATTCTTTTCCATTCTTCGGCTGTGCCGCCAGATACACCAGAGCGCCAACCGGTGCCTTCGGAAGCCGGACCAAACGGACCGATTGGCTTTTTATTTTTATTTTACCCTGTGTGTGTGTGTGTGTGTGTGTGTGTGCTTTCCTCCACTTTTTATTTCCATCATTTTGATGCGCGAGGAAACAAACAACCCCGAACAACGACTTTCTCCTGCCGTGCGGGAACGGTTGCGTACCGCGCCGAGGGGCTCCAAGGGCAGGGATTTTGTTTTGCAATTTTGTCGTTTGACCCGTGGAGAAGCGTTGGAAAGCCGGGCAGGCAAGCAGTGGACGTGTTCCCACGAAGCTAGCCGGCTTACTGCCTTTCCATACCACCTTCCCCTCCCCCCCCCCTCTCCCCACACCCCGCATCTTACTCCCTTTGCCGTTACGGAATCGGAAGTAGCTAATTTTCGCAGCATTTTCCAGCGAGCCGCTAGCGCTTCCTGCTACTTCTTCCGCTTCCGGGCTACGGTGGAGGGCACCAGAGCGGCGGGCGCTGTTTCATCGCACACCGGGAGCAGGAGCGTACAATGGGAAACTGATGCTGATGGACTTAGAGACGAAGTTTCTTTTTTAAACTCCTCGTTCTATTAAGCCATATCTATTTTTTTTTTTTTTATTTTCCTGTTACATTACAAATGATTGTTTTTCTACATGCATTCCTCGTCATGGCACCAAAATAGTTCTTAAAAAAAGCGTTAACTGTTTAGGGATGATTTGTTGTTGTTTATATACACCTATCCCTAAAAAAAAACGATGTTACATAATTATAATAACACACCAGATATTCAATACCCTCCTGCTATGGGTACACTAAATCACAAACCTCCCATACGCAGGATTAACAATCTTGATATGGATGGGTACATTCAGTCACAGAAAGAGCCAAAGCACATTAGTGCTCTGGTTAGGCCTTAACTCTGCTGGGTGCTTGTGCCACCGAAGAAGAATAACAAGATATTCAATACACTTATGGCACCAACGCTTAATTGCCTCCGTCAAACTATAATTAGCCGTGGTAGTTTGAAACTTTCTCACCCCTCGTTAGAATATAATTTATTAAAATAATATTTATAGCTTGGCAAAGTTCTATTTGATCCGTTTTACATTTTATTTATTTACCGTATTCATCCATTTTTCTTTGGCAGATCTTCACGACGCCTAAAAGTATGCAATCTGTTTTTTTTTAATGTTTGTACAACTACAAAACCCTCTGTTTTAAACGCACGTCAAATCGAATAAATTTATATAACAACCAGCTATAGAAAAGGAAATATTGAAATTAAGCTAGGTTATCATATTTGTAATAATCCTTTCAAATGCATTCCAACAGCAAGTCGATCGATTCCTTGATTTTTTTTTATTAAAATATACGAATACGTTAGAGCGCAGAGGAGCAAAATAGTATATTTCATACGTGTACAAACGAGTTACCTCTATCTCAACTGTTAATAGGAGAGTATAATTTCATCGAAAAACAAAATTAAAGAACACTTAAGGGTTCGGGGTTGCATACCTTCAGGCGTTTATAATACGAACGAAGATCAGACATCCGATTTGGCAGTTTCGTTTACGAGTTTACGAGGTGAACCGTTATTGCACTGTGTGAAACCTTTGCCTTTACTAGAAAACGTTTGGATATTGCTGAGAAACGGTATCAAAAAGCAAGAACGCTAGTAAACCCCACCATACACCATACCATACATTTACTGAGACATTCATCTGGAAGCTCAACAAACAAGGGAAACGATGTAAATTGCGCTGTACAATCTGCGAAAAGGTATAAAATCTTGGTTACCGCTGCAATAGCAAAAATAAAATAGCATTCAATGGATGATTGCTTTGCTGCAATCATTTGAAAATAAACCAAACGCTTCGTCGTTGACCACACACAGACACAGGCAAACCTTCGAGCCGTAAGTGGCACTATCAAGCACCCTCTTTACGACCGGCGCCTGCCACGGTTTGGGTTTGGAGGATTAGGGATGCTTTTTATTTCATCATTGCCACTTCTCGAAGCAAACACACATACACTGGCACACACTGCGAACCGGAACGATAGCGAAATCCTTGCACCTATGACCTTCGCTGTGATTCACAGGCGCCCACACACCGACGTGTACCCGATAATCGACGCACGGTATAAATTAATGGCTACCGAATAGGGCACGTACCTACACCACCCGTTTCTAATCCGAATTAGTTGCCCTGGTTGCCCATCTACTGCTCGAGGCATCCCACCTCCCCCCCCCCCCCCCTCCTTCCAAGCACCCTTAATTGACTGAGGAAGAATTGGGATGGCTCATGTTTTTTTTTCCTCCCCCTTTCTGGACCTCCTCCCCATTTTTCCCCCGTCGACGGAGACCTTGCGACCTCGTGCAACACGTGGCAGGGCGCACGAAATGGAATGCCGCGGACTTTCCCTCCGATGCGTTAGCGCGGACGATGACAGAGTGAATTATGGTGCCCGCCACACACCGCGACATGGCTTACATAAATAAACTTGATGTAACTCCCTTGCCTGCGCTTCCTGCACGGCTCACCGTTACCGTTTCACCCACTTAGGAAGGATGCCGTCGCTATTTTCTGTTTTGTTGCGCTCGGTGTCGCCGTGGCCGGTGGAAAAGGCGCAACGTCGTTCTGTCTTCGCCCGGGAAGACGGGCCGCTGGGACCATCTGAAACCCTTAAAGTGAACCATAGAAATATGGGGTTGAATCGTACAACGGCTGAAGGAAAAACAAGAGAGTATTTGCGCGAAAATTCATATCAAGTATAATACTGCACAAACCGCATCTATCAGCAGCTCAAATCTATATTTCAATCCTGGTCATGACACCAAAATTGTTCTCAAGAAAAATTGGTTCAGTTATTGCCCTAAAGGTTGTTTCACTTTCTTTTAATATTCGTTGCAAATCTCTTAATTGGTTGGTTTACCTACTTGCTTCTGCTTGTAATTTTCATTTGAACACAAAAACACTATTTAAAATAGCTCTAAGAATTATTTTAATCTGCCCGAAAAAAAAAACATATTTAAGCGCAAAAATTACACCTTCCCCTGGAAGGGATAACCCAGGGAAAAGCCACAGACACATTAGCATGCTGCTGGTAACACACTGTGTGACTAATACCCTCCTTTCTCTTTCTCTCTCTCTCTCTCTCACATCCCCATGCTAAAGGTAAATTCTTATGTGTGCGTGTGTTTCCCTGTGTGTATGTGTGTGAGATTTATAATGGTGCTTCATTCTCCCGTGGCTTGCCCGTTTTATTTTTTTTCGGTTGTTCGATTTCATTTTGCGCTCATTTTCCGGCTGATTCATGCAGCCGTATGCGTTGTCTAGCGCGTCCTTCCAACCAAGCGTTTCCTGCCCCTTGTGTTCAACCCCACCCTCCCGGACGAATGATTCTCGATTTTTACTCTCGTTTTCGTTCAGACCAGTGCCGAAGCGCTCGGGCAAGCGGTATGGTCCCGCGGTACAGGTGGTCGCCTTCGTGCAGCAGAATTTATGGCGAAATTAAATTTAAAGGAAATATAAATCGTGCCATTTTTCACGAAACTGCAACGTGCAGTTGTGTGGACGGGGGAGGGACGGGTGGTGGTTGAGCAACCAGAAGACGATGGCCCTGGAATTGGCTTCGTCACCTTCCACGCAGAGAACGTGTAGCTGAGTGCTGCTGCTGCTGCTGCTGCTGCTAGGACTGCAAGCCAGCGAAGGTGAGCCGGTGCGTCGACTTGACATCGTTGGAAAGCGCGAGGGAAAACTTACCCGACTTTCCCGGGGATGATAAATTTTGCCACCATCCAGCTCCCCCCACGAAAAAGTTGCTCCTCGATTCGGGCAAGCTTATCAAAATTTTTCGTGCTGAAGGGGTAGTTAGGGGAAGGACGAGAGCGTTTTAAAAAGGGCCCGCTGGGAAGCGCCACGCATAAAACAGACACGTCAAGTGAAGTTTACAGGGGTTTACAACTGAAACTGTCACAGAAGGGATATTTTTCAATAAATGCGAATGTGTGGAAGTCTCGCTACGCAACCGAGTGGAAAAATGGGCATTTTTCCTATACCGTGTGTGACACTTTCTCGCAGTGTTTCCTACATTCTTAACACTAAAGTTGCCAAGCGGTTTAAGCGTGTCTACCTAGCTGCACCCTGCCAAGAACTGCATTACATTTAAATGTACTAAAAGATAGCGCTTAGGACAGGTTGACATATCATCTTTGCATGAAGCATAATTATCATTGAATAAATTTTTAGATTAAGTTGAACTAATTAAGCGTTTGTTTAAGTGTGAAATATCTTCTGCAACTGGATGAACGTGCTGGATCGGTTACGCCTGAAAGTAGGCAATCCTTGTTTCAACATTTTAAACCCCTTTAGTTTTGAACTGGCATTAAGCAACCTTGGAAGGTTGAGTAGTAGAGGGCATAAAACTTTAAGACAGATTCATACCAGTTTGTGCGAGACTGTCTCACAATGCCCCTCTATATAATTCTAAACATTTGACACTTATGAAACTTATTGAAACAAAGCATCTCATATGCTTACAAGAAAAATTATAAAGAAGGGAGTTTTGTATCGATATACTGTCGTATTCTTAGTAAGTTTCTTTATAGCACGATTCAGACGGCACGCGACGAAAACATAGTTTGCATACTTTTAGGCACCACGTAGTATCACACGACCGTCCTTCCTTTCACATCCCCTTTTGTTTTCTTCTGTGGCTTGAAAGCGTTGCTTAACTTCACCGAACAAGTATTTTGCATACTTTTAGGCGCCTGCGACATAGCTTAACTCTAATGCTGCCAGAAAACAGTTATCTATCATCCACCAAAAGCGACCTGTAGAGGCAACGTCACAACTTCTGCATGACGAGCCCTGTTCTTAATTCTAGAATGCCGATCCCGATGCTGTGGCACCAACTGCAGGCTAGCCTTCCTCCCAGCAGTGGCCCGGAAAGACGCCAAGGAACTTCACGTACTCTCCAGGGACACATTTTACACGCATCGTGGTTTTGCTTTTTTCTTGTGTGTTTCTTATTCCTTGCTCCTGTTCTCCCGAAAACGCTCGGTTAAGGGAAGATCTTTCCCGCTTCATTATCCCGGAGGTGAATCCCCCGCTCGGCGTTTCGCGATTCCATCGGAAGTCACAAATCTCTGTCACCGAACGCCGGCGCACTTGAGCTTCGCACACGACTCAAACATTAACCAGCTAGCATGGAAGCCGTGCTGGCTGTGACCGAGGCCGACCCACGACCCAGGCCACCCGCAGGGGTGCCAGGGCGCGTGCGACAGCGCCCTGTCACGTCCGATGGATTTTGCATCCGTATTTTGTTTCCCACACAACATTTGCCGTCAGCAGTGGCGTACAGTTGTGGCGCGATATTTATCCGGCAAGAGCGTATTTGCACGTTTGTCATACTCAACACACACACATATACACACGCACCCATGCCTAGCACAAAACAAATGATCTCGTTCGGCACACTACGACTGCCACTGGTGCTGGGAGAGCTATAAAAGCTAGTTCGATCTGCATGACGGATGACGATAGATATAAATTTAACGTGCCAAACGTACCGGCGATAGCAAAAAAAAGGCAAGGAACGAGCGCACTTGCGAATGATACACTTGACAAGTTTGTCAAAGCGATTTCAGACAGTACCAGAGTGTGCTTCAGCGTTTGTTTTTTTTTTTTTTGTTTTGTTTTGCTGCAAACACCATCCAAAACCGGGGGAGCACGAAACGGTCGATGGGTTTTGAACACTCGATAAAACCCATCATCATCCCGTCGCCGGTTCGAAACAGGCGAAACAAGCTTCATTTAACCATGACGAGACAATCAGCACCGGCGCTTCAATCGCTCCAAAATGGCGTCCAAGTTAACCAATGGGCCCCTTGTTCCATCGCGAACGACGCAAGAACGCCTGAAAGAAAAAGCGCAAAATAAATACCAAATCTCAAAACACGAAAGAAAGGCTCGCGCCCGACCCCCGAGAGTGTCGAGCAAACGGTAAGCTCGAGTCCCGCGGGGCGTGGGCGCTAACTCCCACCCTTAGTAACAACGTCCTCCACCTGCCCAGCACGGTAAGCGGATCCAGCCGCTTGTGGTAATTAATTAGTCCGAGCAAAATAGGCCACCATGGCCTAGAAAAGGGTTTTAAGCCACCCGGTAGCAAAAAAGTGACCGAAAGGCGGTAGCACAAAATGGTAACTCCCCTGTGAGGTAAATGCTGGCGCCTAAATTGGGTGTGAGTGTGTGGGTGTGAGGAAATTTTGGGAAGTGCCTCAACGAAGTAGATAAGATATTGATTAGCAAATTTTACATTCAGTTGCATAATTTAGGGCGCCCTTGGTAGGCAGTGGATTTGTTCGATGAACCATGAATTTATTCGAGCACGTGATGATGTGCAATGCATAACATTATAAGCATGGTCTTAGGGCGGCAAACTTCCTGTTCCTGAAACTGTTTCTAGAAACAATCCAATTAAGATTATGTAAAGCACCAAACTGCATACCTTTAGGCGTTAATCAATAACTGCTCTCTCTCTCTCTCTCTCTCTCTCTCTCTCTCTCTCTCTCTCTTTACGCCACTTTGGTAGATTCGGTTGATATGCTTATGAACAAATATCAATTTTGGTATAAACGATTGAACGAAAGTAAACTTAAACAAAACTTGTTTGTACATCTAAAAAAACAAAGTTAAAATGTACATACTCTCTTGAGTCAGTTACATGATCGCTTTGAAGCCATCGCAAAGTGAATGTCTGTATATGGAAAAGAGATGCCTAGCAATACGATGGCAATGCGATAGCCATGTCGAAGGCACCTTGAATATGCATCATAAAAGACATCTCGCTTCAATTCCAAAATATACATACATACCATAAATTGCCTACCTTTAGGCGTTGCGTTTAAGCTTTACCCAGCTCCAGCACAACGATATTGGCTGCAAACAATACAGTTAATTCTTTTGATTTTTTTTTTTCTCTCTCTCTATTTCTCTCTTTCCCTCTCTTTCTATCGTTTTTGAAAAAAAGCGTATCTAAACCCCTTTCGCCCCAACCCGACGACAACACGAGACACAAATCGACCAACCAGGCTCACCTCAAGCTTGTTATGTCAATATTTAGTCCCGCGAGCGACTCGATTGGCTCACGTTTCGTGCTTTGACCTACGCCAACGGGCGGCAGACGCTCTGTAGACCGCTGTGCGCGCTGAAAGGAGCGCAAAAAAAAACGCAAGCTTGCTGGAATGGAAATCGAAGCGCCACGAACGGTCGCAAAACTCCACAGCCTTTTGTCTAGATCTGATTTACCAAATGTATCAATGCCGATCGGTTTTTGCAGCCTTTCGTCAAACGCGATGGGAAAGATTTGAAATAGACACCTCGTGCGCGATGGTTACCGATTCCTCACTAGCACCCCTTTTTTTTGTTTGGTCGTTCTACCGTCCATCAGCAGATCGAGCAAATAGAAAGTACCCAAATCAGATCCACTGGGTTGGGTGTGCTGCGTTATGTTGTCGATGTTCGCCCGTTTTTGCCGCCGTTCCTCTTCAATTTCAACATACAAAACGAATTACCGAGTGTGCCGATCGTTTGCATACGTTTGCTTCCCGCCCAGTGCCGCTCGTAGGTGGAGAGTGGAAAGGTGATGACGTGCCGTACGTGGCACTCGAAAAACCATTGCCGAAAGGAAATCGACGAGCGAGCAGCTGGTAGCGCACGCCCGCACACTCCGGCAGCCATTTGGGGTGGAGGGGGGGGGAGTGGTAGGGGGGAAAAGGCCCTTCAACTTATTTTTTAATTTATGAATATGGATTCAGGACACACACACACACACACAAACACACACAAAACAGGGCCTAGTTGCGAAGGTGAAAGCAGGGCAGCGGGTTCGGATGGAACGGGCGGTTCGCTGGAACTCTTCGACTTCGAATCAAAATTCATGCTTTGCTCCGTTTCGTGTTATTTCTTCGCTTGTGATGTGCCTTTTTATTCAACTTTGTACCCTCGCCGAACCACTCGCACCATCCCCCGCACATGTGCCACCGTACTCGCACTTTTCATTCATTCCTTTCCCTCGGTGTGTTGTTTTGTTTTTCAGCATTCCTGCGAGGGTGGGCAAATAAAGCAACGCAACGGAAAAAAAAGGCAGACACATTCCGCACTGGGAGCGGAACCCGCCGCACGCCGACACAAAACAGTTTGCAATATCAACACGGCGCGCGTGAATATCATGTTTGCGATGTTTTTATTGCAGAGCAGTGGCAGCGGCGGCCGCATTAGGGAGATGGTGTAACACGGCTGCCAAAGCGATACGGGCAGATATTTTAGCAAATATGCGATGAATATTTAGGGCAAGCGTTTCGTCCGTTTGGGATGTTGTTGCTATTTTCACTGCCCTCCAGCCCGCTCGGTAGGTTACAGTGCGTAATGTTCTACAGAGAAATCAATGTGTGCACTTCACTGGCCATCAGGTGGGTCCATATCGGGAGGCAAGGGAGAGGGAGAGAGGTAGGGACAAGCAGACTAGCGATGAGAAAAAATAATAACCTCCAGTTCACCTGTTGTTGTTTTTTGCTCTCTCTCTCTCTCTCTCTCTCTCTCTCTCCTCTCTCTCTTTCTCTCTCTCTCTCTCACACACACACACTCTCTATCTCTTTGTCACTTGACTGTAAAAAATGTGTAAAATTGTCGCCTGTAATACTGATTATGAAATTAATGCTAGATGCTTAGAAGCGAACGAATCATTAACGCAAATCCTAGTTAGATAAATATTAATATACATTGAAAAACCTGACTAAAGCAAAGATTTTCCTCCCAATCGCATTCAAGAGATATATCATTGAAGGATCGTTGACGCTGGAGCCAATACAACGACGAGTTGTACGGGCTGTATAACAACTTTTCTTTCTTCTTCTTCGGTGCCACAACAACCCCTGTGGGTTCAAGGCCTAACCAGAACACCAATGTGCTTTTGCCTCATTTGTGACTGAGTGTACCCATCCATTCTAAGATAGTTATATGGGGGGAGGTATGGGGGGCGGCAGCGGTACGAATGAGATTCGAACCGACGATGGGCCTTTTGACAGCCCGACCAGCCGTTACCACTGCAGCTAACAACTTCCTCGTGACTGGAATCACAGCATCATCCATCCTATATACAAGAAGTTGGACTGCAACAACTACAGGGGTATTACGGTGTTGAATATTACCTACAAAACATTCTCCCTGATCCTACAGGATTGACTTGCCCCA
>KB670059.1:358423-400513 GCA_000349105.1 Anopheles epiroticus | reverse complement strand
AAAAAAAAACTGGAAATAAGAAATAAAAGACAATAGAAAAACAATAGCAATAAAAATGAAACTAATAGGCAACAAAATAAACAAAGGATTCAACAGATATTGGAGGAAGAAAGACGGTCACGGAAAGATGAGAAAGATCTAGAGAACTCAAAAAGTCCGCCGGATTCTTGAACCACCGCATTGATGATAACATGGGTTCGTCATTACCTTAATGCGTTCGACGGGTTAGAAGCCAAATGGGCGCAGAGTGTAGGGCAGAGAAGACCTGTGCAGGGTAGAGTAGTGCGAGAAAATGAAATAACACAAAGAGGAAAAGAAAGTAAGCAGAATACCAGGAACCTAAAGAGTAAATGAGGGTTTGCACAACGATTATTTTTATTTTTATTATTTACTTATTTCAACGGACCATTCCTGGCCCTGTTGAAGTGGTTTTAAGACTAACACAATAAATTACTTTACTTATCGGGCGCTGCAACCGCTTCACGATCCTGGCCTGCTGCAACAAACACCGACAACGCTCACTGTCTCGCTCCGTTGTCTGCTTATCCGTTATCCCGGCCTTGATGGTGGACGCCTCTGAGCCAACCTCCCACCGCAGCTTGGGCCTACCACGCCTCCTCTGGACGGTCCAAAAGGACTTTACGGTCTGGGTCGTCCGAGTCCATGAGTATAACATGGCCAGCTCAGGTGAGCCGGACGAGCTTAATCCGCGGCACAACGGTGAGATCGTTAAGAGGGTTTCGTCAGATTTGGAACGAGTTCATGTCTCAGAGGCATACATAAGTACTGGAACTATATAGGTGCGATATAGTCCCAGCTTTGTCTGTCACGGCAGGTTTTGTGAGGTGAAATGTTTCCTCAGACTATAGAATGACCGGCTGGCCGCCAGCATACGTGCGCGTAGCTCGACTTCTATGCTGTTGTCGGTGCTGACTTTGAACCGAGATAGGAGAATTTTTAGCCGACTTCGAAACTGCGTTTGGTACGTAAATAACTGCGGCATTTGATAGAAGGATGGTGCCACCAACAGTTTGGTCTTCGCCTCGTTAATTTACAACCCGAGGTCTTTCACTGCCTGCTCGATCCTTTGATAGGTATCCGCCACATAGGAGAGCCGCAGACTAATGATATCTATGTCATCAACCCTCTCTAGCACCAGGTTGAAAAAGAGAAAGGTAAGCCCATCCTCCTGGCGCAGACCCTTGGTGGTAGCTAAGGATCCTGAGAGTTTTCCATCCACCTTCACTTGGCATGTGACGTTGGTCATGGTCATTCTTAATATCCTGATCAGTTTGGCCGGGTTTCCAAAGTGAAACTCTTTTCTCATCTCTTCTGAGCCGTTGATATTCCTCTGTGCCTGTCCGAGTTCAATGCCTTTCCAGCATTGCTCGGTATGCTTCGATTTCACGTTCGGTCACTAGTCTACAATATTCGTCGAAGCAGTTAGATCTAGGGTTGCCACGACGTAATGTATTTTTGGGAGGTGGTGTATTTTTGGCGTAGGTTGCTGTTTTAGTTTTCAGAGCGTTCCACCTTTCGCTCGTAGTATCTAGTTTCTGGTAGAAGAGACTCATCCAAGGCGGCTTTTGAATGTCTGTTAGACATTGCTGTTGTTGCCGCTAACGAAAGACCTTCGTTGCGGGTACCAGCGTCGGCATGAGTTCCGTAAACAACGAGCAAATTAGGTTAAAATTCTGCAACTCGCGATCGGTTAGCGCAATACAGAACTAGGGCAATAAGATGCTGACCAGAATCGGTCAGCATAAAATTAGTATTTAGTATTAGTTAAATTAGTAACTATCGGTTGTTTTTTTTATGGATCTATAAGACGCCGTCAGCAGCGTTATGTTAACCTGTGCGCTTTTGTCAGCGACAACTGTACATTAGAGAGTCCGTGTTGAGTCGAGGCTGCATGTTCTCTACCCTCATTACAATTACAACTAATTAGTAACTAACTTACTAATTACTCATTCATTACAACATGCATGCTGCATGCATGTTTCTCTACCCTCATTTGCACGAGGGTGGACGATTCTACGCCGTATCACTAGGCCAACCAAGAAGTGATCGGAATCGTTGTTGGTTCCTCGGTATGTTCTAGCGATTAATGCGTAGGAATTTGGTACTTCCTACAATCAGATTGCTCGTGGTAGCGAGATGAGCCAATCTACTAGCATTATCGTTGCTGTGTTCATGTAGACTGTGACAACCAATGTATTGGCGGCATATTGGCTCCCTACCAATTTTGACATTAAAGTCTCTTAGAATGAGTATGAGGTCATGTATGGGCAAAATTTGAGCCTGACTTACATTCCTAGAGTGCATAGCCTATCACTTATGGCCTTGAAGCCGATGATGGGGGATTTCAGACGGAGATTACGGCGATACCCGTTCTGAGCATATGGGGGCGGTCGTGACAGCTGTAATAAATTTCATAGCCTTGACCATCACGTCTTTTCGTCTTCAGCACACCATTCCCTAGACACCGAATCTCTTGTA
Organism: Anopheles epiroticus; assembly: GCA_000349105.1. Classification (NCBI taxonomy): domain Eukaryota; kingdom Metazoa; phylum Arthropoda; class Insecta; order Diptera; family Culicidae; genus Anopheles; species Anopheles epiroticus. The sequence goes on along the minus strand of KB670059.1, from coordinate 398,014 downwards.
GAGCTACGAGGTCCATGTGTAGTGTGGCTATGGCATCATCTAATTGCTTCAATGCCGCGGCTCTGTAAAGAGTGCGCACGTTCTATGAGCCCAATATAATCGTGAGGGATTCGTGACAGATTTGTTTAGCATCGAACTGCCCCCTGATATTTAGACCAGTTTCCTGGAAAATACACCTCCCTCCTCCATAGCCATGGGCCTTCATCCAGCCCAATGGTTGCACTTGGGCCCATGTTACCATGCCGATGTTACCTTACGACGTGGACGTGTCGGGATAGGAGTTAGATGGAATCTTAAGGAGGCTGATGTAGATGTTAGTAGATGCCGTCCCGTTACAGGACGGACTAACAAGACTAGCTTGGATAACACGAAATTCACACAACACACAAGATAGGTGCACAGCATTGGCGCAACCTTTCAGGATCTAAGTTGAGATCTCATCTGTCACAGGCGTAAATGAGGTCATGAGTCGGCTATCAAAACCGAGGAGGGATCAATGAACGGAAGACTAGAGACCAAAGCATCTGATGGTACATTCTTGAGAAAATTACATCTTTCATATTTTATCAGAAAATTTAAATTTTAAATCATTGAGCAAATTGATTATATTACTATATTCTTCATTTCTCACAAACTGATGTGCGCAAAAAAGGTTGCAAACATCACAGCCATGTACTCTGAGATATGTTTTAACTATCATAATATCCTTTCCTATTCGAAAACTAAAGAAACTACCATTGCTCCCGGGTAGTTTGACATGTTTTACATAACATTGGAAATTTAAACATTTTATGCAGAAACTAACAACACAACATTGACCTAATCATGTATTCTGGATGTTGATAATTCAAAAATAATGATGGCATGAGCTTAGCAATTTATCACTTAAGATGGCTATTAGCTTGAGTTAGTTAAACATCTCTTAAGCAGCTTTATTTCGTTAAATCGGGTAGGTAGAATATTCTTTGTATTTTATTTTCAAGCAAATCATCATCAAAAGTCAGAACTATTATTCTAAATATTTTGTTTTACATATTTATAGTTAATTCGTTATTCAAAAACTAGCAAATTTAAACTAAAATGAAGTTTAAGTATCACATGAGTCCGAGGCTGAACGATCCGATGTGATGAAACGACTATACTATACTATAAAAACTGGTTACTATAAACTATAAAAACTGGTTATCTCAAGCTCACCTGTTATGCAAGACTGATGTTGAGATCGTTGAATCATTTCGCTGAAAATATTTCACAATCCTTTATAAAAATTAATAATAAAACTAGCTACAATCACTGTTTTATGCTTCCTTCGTCTTATTTCATTTACTTTCCACTCTATTCTTAATTTAAAACAACATTTTTGTGTTGTAAACAAATCAATACGAAAGGATACTCCCGCAAATCAACAAACCATTTTGACAAACGATTTTGATTGGTCCCCACTGTCTGCCTTAAAAAGCTTTAGAGTTCCAAGGAGTTCAGTCCACATTCAAAATCAGCCACGAAGTTCCATCTAGTACCATGTGCTTGTTAAGCAATTTCGTAGTTCGTCAAAGTACAGCTCCATTTCTTAATCAGCTACAAATTGCGACCGTGGTAAGATTTTTACTTAAACAGTCCCAAATCAGCCACAAGGTTCGATTTAATTTTTCAGGCTGATTAGGAAACGCAAAGTTAAACACACTTTAGAAAATAAATTAAAGATAGTTTCAATACCCAGACCGTGAACAACAACCGAGTGTTTAGTACTGATTGTTACTGATAGAAAATGGCTGAAAGTCGTCATGACTAAGAAAATTAAGTTAAAAACTTAAAAATATGCAGAAAGTTTGAAAGAACAAACTACAAGTTTTATTTGACCAATCGAATGAAGCTGGCACGAACGTGAAGAATTACTAATTACCTTTGTTTTCTTTTACCACTTGATTCATAAACCCATTTCATTCGTCCCATCAGTTTCAAGGATCACCCGACGTTCTTCTAGCCATACTTCTTGTTGGTGACGTAATTATAATAACTCTTTCTCCACTAGTTCCTGCAGTTCTGTCCGTTGGGTTGCTAGTTTCGTTGAGAATGAAGCTCCTTATATCAGGATCACTCATTTTAACAAATCCAATCGGTCGTGTATCATCGCATCTTGGACTGATAAAAGAATTAATTCCTGCCAACATACCATCACACACTAGCGCACTGCCAAAGTCTCCAAAGCACATGTCTGCTCCGTCGTAACCTAATGCACAAAGTAAGTTGGAAGTTACTTTAAGCCATTGTGACAAAACTCTGCCACAAATGTCTGATGATATAATGTTCATTTCGGCATAACGCAACACATTGGAGGGTCCAGGGACATTAATGTCAGTCTGGCCCCATCCAACCACATAACATCGAGTGCCACATGCTACTTCCGTGGTTTGCAACGGTATCGGAGACGCGTTACGCGTTACACGGAAGATACCGGGAAATGAAGCCAAAACGGCGATGTTGAAATCTGACAAAGTTACATTTGGATTATAATTAGGATGGATGGCAACTCTTCGCACAGGGAAGTATTTCTGAGAAGAAATGGTTGTGTTGGCTCCTTTGAGGGAAATCTGAAATTACGGTAGGTTAAAAGGAAGTACTTTTAAGTAAATCATGTCATATAAAACTCACCCGGTTAATAATAGCATCTCTAAAAGGATAAGTACACGCAGCAGTAGAGATCACATGTGTGATTGTGATGATGGTGGCACCACAGTAGAATGCATCGTCAATAAACAAATTTAGAGCAAAAGGATAGTCACTGATCTCGACTGGTCTGCCGTTGACAATGCGCCCGGATTGTACCGCTCCTTCTACTTTTGTCTCGTGTTTATCATCTGCAAGTACCGGAGAGTGCACAGCTGCTTCTGCTCTAGTCTCCCCGTTAACAGCGGCACGTGCTGCAATACCGCAGAGCAACCCCAAAAGCACTAATCCAATCACTTGCTTCATCATTCGACTTGAACTACTGTGAAAAGGTGAAATGTGTTTCGTATTTAAAGGGTAAACTCTTTTACTTTTACTTCTTCTTTGTCACATTTTTGCACACAGCGAAAAGCTTCATATATCTGATGACGTTAGATTGTTTCTGGAAGATTCACATGCAATGTACTGTGCAAGATTCCGATTTGCAAAACACCCAAACTTGTTCAAATAAAAATGACGGTGTCTGCAGTAAGTACGTCAAACTGCCAGATATTCTGCTATTCAGAACAACACTTGTTCAAAGTATTAAGAAATGTGTAGATGTAGAAAACTATGCATCGTAATTCTCTTTCGGTTAGCCTTTTCAATCACTTAATCACAGTGATTATTTTTTGCATATGTACGTTGTAATGAGCCTTAAAAGTCATATAAAGTTTATAGTAAGTTATTGAAACAGAAATCTAACTTCATATTCTTTCCAATAAGGCCCTAGAGCAGGCTATAATTGATATTGGTGATGTTTTTTTTTCTTTATTCGGTAGTAACGTCCTACTATTACTTAAAACTAAATGTTAACAGTTCAGTTTAGTTGCGAATTCATTGTAGCGCTACAATCCATATTGGCTGGGTGATATTTCCTTCTCCCATTCATGGAAGGGCACCTTATCCCGGGTGTACTCGGACGTTTCAGTCGAATCCATTCTTTATTGAGAGGTTCAATGATCAAAGCAAGGGTCTTTATCGTTCCAGCACGTGTGGTTGTGGCGTTCTATTAGGTTCCGTTTTGGTAAGTTGGGTCGGGGCAAGGGACTTTATCGTGTCCACTTTATGGCTACCGATGTTGTGGTTCCTCATCGACAGCCTTCTTTAACTACTACTATGACACTAGGAATAGATACTCATTAACTTTTGACTGTAAGGCCGCACATACACGAAGCGCGGTCACCGTGATACTGCGGAATTCTGTTTGCTTTATAACAGTTGTAGTACAGTGGTAAAACAGTTGTGTTTTAAATACACGTTTCGCCGTTGTATCGCAGAAACCCTTGTGACCTTATGGTATAAGAACTGAATTGGAAGGGCGGTCTAATTGGTAACCGCGTAGGCCTATCATAAGACCCAACGTTGCATCAAATCCCATTCGGAATGCTGTCACCCCTCGTACACACCATTAACTTTCCTCATAACACTTCTTCTTCTTGTGTGGCACATAACCCAGTAGGGTCAAGGCCTACCAGAACACTAACGTGCTTTGGCTTGGCAACTGTGAGTGATTGCACCCATGCATAGCAAGATTGTTAATCCTGCGGTACGGGGGGTTCTGATTTAGTGTACCCATAGCAGGATAATCAATCCTGCATATGGGGGCGGCAGCGGTCTGAATGGGATTCGATAAAAGGTGGGCCTGGTCGTATAACAGACTTAGAATATGACAGGCCTTCAATATTATGTATTTTATTTAAAAGAAGTAAATAAAATAAAATAAATCGTATAACTCAAGATACATGTCATTTATAGTGATTAACCCGTTTTAAACAATCATTTCTGACACTGTTACTTCGTTTGTTAGCCTAAATCTTAATCTTTCGTTTTTGAAATCCAAAGAGCCACCCTGTAGGCATTCTATTGTACGCCACTCCGCTTACTTGTATAATCGTCATGGAAAGTAAAACACTTTTAAAGAATTTATTCAGACAATTTCTACGTAAGTACTATACAATAGTACTGGTTGCGTATAAAGCTATGAATGATAAGGGATAACACATTCACTAAGCCTGCAGGTCTATCCGCTGCACTCCAGGGGTTGGTGAACGAAGTAGTACCAGTGTGTCTGCCACTGCACACCAATGCGCTACCACTATCCCTCTTGCATATATCGACTCGAATGCTTTCCCTGGCACAAATCACGCTGTGGAAAGTATAAAACATTTACTGATTCTGCGGTTTTCATACGGAGAATTTGCACCATAGTCAGGATGGACAACTGCCTTAACTACACTTAAATGGAACATCTGAAACGCTCATAAGCAACGTTAATGATTTCTAAATCATGCAAGTTGAATATATATGTTTCTTTATGTAAGCAGTTAAATAACTGTTGCTCTAGCGAGAGAACGCAACTTCTCCAAAGCAGTAATAAATGTTCTACAAACAAAAAATCCCACAATCGTTTACAAGATTATTTGTTTCTTTCGGTTCTACATTTACATTTTTTATCTATCTAGTACATTTAAATGCATAATCTATTGTTTCATTCATTTTTCATTTCAAAAAGCGGAACGAACCTCTTATATTCGGGGCAAAATTCCCATCACTGTTCCAGACTGTGCAGTTACAATCAATATACCACACCTGCATTCATATCATTTTCTTAGAAAATACCCATCATTGTTGACACAAGGCGGTTTCTACAAGACGTTTGGTAAAAAAAATCAATCCATATTTTATGGTGTTTCTGGAAACATCCAATTCTGTTCAAACAACCAAAATTCTGTAACGCTACTCTATGTGCGTCAACAGACGAAAGATTTTCATTTTATTAAACAGATGTCAGACGGGAAGTTCCACCTGAAAATTCGTTTTACTTATAGAGTCGTAATGTAATCATACAAAAAAAAATCAATTTAATTTATTCTAGGAACTTGGTAACATTATATGACTGTTGTATGTAACATTTTAAATGAATTAGTTCTGGATTATATCAGCAATTTGAAATTTATTGTTGATTTTTGACCAATTTCAGAATTATTATCTGTACCAGTTTCACGATAAAATTTTTTTGCAACAAAATTTGCTCATGTATGGCCTTTTTACTTATGTCCCACTGTTTTGAAAGATTGAATTGATTTGATTGAAGATTGATTGATTTGAAAGTCAACACGAGTCAACACGCGCCAGATTGAAAGTCAATACGCGCCACATTTAACCCATTCAACCGTAGCCTGAATTCTACGTGAATCACATTATTCACAAATGTATTCAACTTTTTCAAGTAGCATCTATTTAATCAAGATCATTGCCAGAAGAGAACCTACCAGAAATAGTCTAATGCCAGCATCCATACGTCGATCCTACCTCAAAAAAACAAACATGGGTTTCTTTTACTACAAAAGAAAGCAAAAATATTCAACATAGGTTTGAAATGGATGGAAGAGTCTTTAAAATATAACTTCTTTTAAATTAGGTTTGTCAATTAAATCTATCGCATCGAAGAACCCACCATGGCATATACATACCCATATACATTTACAAATGGCTAAGGAGGAAAAGGGTGAGCATTCCAGGAAACTGGAATGCCTGAACGTCGGAGGGAAGTCCGACGCAAAACAAATCCGTCACTAAGCCCTCCAGAGGTACTGGGGGCGTGGACGTGAGGTCAGTCACCCTGCCCCACGTATAACATGACTACGAATAGTAAAAAAAAAAAACATCAAATCCAACCAACTACGCTATGCCCCCGGATTAACATTAGAATGGACTCATTGTACGTGTGCACTCTTTACAGAGCCGCGGACTTGAAGCAATTGGATGATGCCCTGGCCACACGACACATGAACCTCGTAGCTCTACAAGAGATTCGGTGGCTAGGGAATTGTGTACAGAACTCGAAAAGGCTAGTTGGCCAAGGCTGCGACATATATTATAGCTGTCACGACCGCCCCCATATGTTCGGAACGGGTTTCGCCGTAGGTCCCAGGCTGAAATTCGCCATCATCGGCTTAAAGGGCAAGAGTCTCTACTTCCAGAAACAAGATACGAAACTACGAGCGAAAAATGGAACGCTCTGAAAACTAAGACAGCAACCTTTGCCAAAATACACTACCTCCCAAAAATACACCACGTCGTGACAACACCAGATCTGGCTGGTTTGACGAAGAGTATAACTAGTGACCAAAGGTAAAATCGAAGCATACCGAGCAATGCTGGGAGGGCATCGCGGACAGGCAAAGAGGAATATCAACGGCTCAGAAGAGAAGAGAAACCGCACCAAAAAGCACTCATGGGAGGAGGAAGAAATGCGGGAACTCGAAAGAACACGAGAGGCGTACGAACCCAATAGAAAGTTTTACCAAAACATAGCCCTGTAAATAAATCAGAAAGAGAGGTACAATCTGAACTGGTTTCTGCAACGAAAGTTTATAGAAATGTCCGGATGAGTGTTATCACGTGGATAACACGAGTTATTTTTTTAATTCGTAGGAAGCGTGTGTTGTGAAGAAAAATATTGCACCACGAACTAGCTAGGCTGTTTGGTAAGGCAGATACTCTGACGGTGTCCAAAGCCGGAAGGAAACGATGCTTGCATCATTTGGACCAACGCACCTCAGACAGGATCCATGGGTTACATCCTCCGAATAACACAGTCTATCATAAGTGATGGGAAAAACGGCTCCGAAGCCGGCTCCGAACTAACGGCACCGAACTAAGACATTGTACACAGATTTGCCACTTGCGATTTTGCCGCAGGCTTTTGTATAAGACTTTACGTAAGTAGCCATGCGAATTTGCCGTATGCGGCGTCATCTGTCATATTAAACTTCGGAGGTAGTTAAGCTTAACAACTCAATCTTTTTGGGAGGAAATAATAATAATCATGAGTCGCAGACGAGAAATGATTTAAAAACTCTTTGAAAGCAATGCATAATTGTAATGTTTGCAATGGTTAACACGCCATGAGAATCGCATGCGGAAAATTGCATGGGGTAAATCACCCATTATCTTAGTTCGGGGTCGATTCCGGAACATTTAGTTCGGAGCCCGACAAAAGTCAAATCCGGCTCCAGTGCCGTTGGTACGCTCCGGAACGCTCATCACTATCTATCATGCTTCCCTAACACACCTTAGCGAAACCAAACGAGTTAGGGTATAAAAGTAGGACCCTAGCTAAGACTTTTGCGCTAGTTCTACCCAAACCTTCGTAGTGTAGAGATGAGCCTGTGCGCCAGGCTCATTGTAAGATTTTTTCATATTATTTTGAGTATAGACCATATAATTACATGTATAAAAAATGTTATTCAATAAAAATGAGTTAATAGATATGAGCTCAAATTCAATTATATGTTGTAGTATTGTGTTTCACTGGAATGCTCAATGCATAAAGGAAAACTCAAACGTGCCGCACGTTTCCTCATGCACGTACAAACTTCAGACAATCATCTTTTTCTGGTTTTAGCAGGACAACCAGATCATGGCCGATTTTTCGGATGCTTTCTGATATATCATACAAATGTTTGTATTACAACAATCGTATAACTTATCAAAGCAAATAAAATATCAAAGAACTTTATTGTCCGTGTTACTATCTTGTGTTCCAAAGTACGAGATTCATATAACATCTTTTGTGTTGATCGCTTCCTAACAAAACTCTAAACAAAACCGCTCACCATTAGTCCAGCAGCGTTTCTACTCTTTCAACAATCCACTCAATCCAACATCTTTAACAAAAACCGAACAGCAAATGGCTGTATTGCTGTTCGTTTTCTATTGTCCTACCAGCAAAGGTCATTTGGCGATTGTGTAGTCATCGTTCAAACTGTTATCTATTTTTTTTGTCCTGTAATCAGTAAAGCAATAACTGGGCTGATTTAAAATAAGGCAAAACCTAATATTACATTGTAGCACTTTTTAAGAATGTTCGTACGGTCAAACATATTCGATGATCGACATCGGTGATCTACGAAACATCAGGATCATTCTTTGCGCTGCGTTGTACAGGATTGTACAGGATCTGTGGTCGTTGCTCTTGACAGATTTCAGTAACTATGCGGTCCACTGTTCCATGTGTTGTAATACATTCCAAACATACCTATTGCTACGATTAGATTCCATAAAAATAGCTCTACCATGCAACATTCAACAGATCGTACTCTGCACACGGCATATAATAGCTAACACTCCAGGTGTGTATATAAATCCTACTATATGGAGATATAAATATCCATTTAAATATGTTCTTCCAATTAATCTATTGTAAGGTGTATCGATCGCTAGAAATATGTAAAACTTTATAAAAGCGTCTAACAGTTAGCATTATGTCCGGTAGCCGTACATGATTCGCATTGTATAGTATGATTTGTTTTCATTTCAGAGTTCTATAGCGCGACATCAGGTTTCTACAGTAGAAACAATCAACTAATCAACGATGTACTATAGAAATTGTTTAATCTTTCCTGCGTTTCGACACCGACTACAACAAGATTATGGCGGGAGCATCAAGGTACTCTTATCTTAAGGAAAACAAATATTCAATAACAAGCTCAAAAGTTTTTTTCTACCATTCAAAAATACGATTCCTTTTAATTGTTTACTATCTATCTACCGAATGGATGGATATAGATCTCTTACATGATGCCCGTAATGCCTAAGAAACGACAAATGTACGCAGCGCCATACGTCCGCTGATGGCTGTAGCAACGGACGTAGGACGTTCACAACAAATCAGTTGCCCTCAGCTTATCAGATCTACACCAACCATTCGGTGGCCAACGGAAATGTCAACTTTCCTCGAAACGTGTTCGTCGCGGCATAACAAGGAATGGCCTGGGAGAGCTTCAGTCCGAACGGATAGCAACCGGTCGGGGTTGAGCGCGTATCCTCCAGGAGCAACACACAGGTGGGACCGGTTCCGGCTTCACGCCCGCAATAACTATCATATAGACCACTACTACCATTAGCGATGCAGACGCATCGACCCTTTCTATCAAGCGTACATCTATTGCTACCACAACTGTTGCGGCTAGTAGGACTGCTACAACTGCTGTTGCTACTACAGTTGCTGTTACTTCTCCTACAGCCTCTACTACGTTCGTGACTACAACGGTGAGCGCTACTACTACTTCTACTACTACGACAACGACGATCATGATTAGCGACGGTAATGGTGACGTTTGGGGAACAGCAGGAGTTCGTTGGTGAATCGAGGCGCACGAAGATGCCTCGGCGCATGCAGCTTTCTTCCGCGCAATCATGTCAGACGGCGGTGCCGGTGTACAGCTGACCGGGGATAGCCGTCGGTATCAGCGGTTCCGGTTTGAACGTGCGTCTCAAGCGCTGAAAGACGATAAAAATTACCGTGAATTATTATACTAAACCTTCTGTTGATTATCCTGTTACTTACATCTTTACAATTGCCCGGACTTTTCAAAAATTTGTAAAGCACATACGTCGGGATGCATAGAACCGATGACAGTGTCAGTGCCCACCCGGCGGCTACACTCCACTCAGGATACTCGTACTCCTCGCCAAGCATTTCCTCATATCCGAGTAGCGAAAATATCAATATGCACTGAAAGGAGTGTAACATTCAATTTAAAAAATCATCATCTCCAATATCTTAAAAATGATAAGCGTATACTTACGAACAAAAACGTAGGACTGATGTACTTCCAACAGATGCGCCAAAATAGCGACGGCTTCTTGCCCAGCATTTGTTCGATGTCGGCAGAAAAGTTCTCCACGCCGTAGAACCAAAAGACGCCGGCCGCTTCGACGAACACGACGAACAGTATCGCCAGCCCGGGCCCGTACACATTTAGGAAGTTTACCAAGTATACACCACCCTGCAAAAGAGATGATAAATAAAGGTATACGACTAAGGAAAGAAGGAGCAACTACACAGACTGCAAGCCGTACATATAGAATTCTATCGATGCGATCGATTCAAAACTTCATAAATTGTGTTGCTAATTCGACGAAAGACTCCACCGAAGCTCACCTACTTACAGTATTGGTGGATTTAATGGTGGAGCTGACCAAGTGGCAAAAACACGCACGTCCAAGAGCGATACATATCTAGTGCAATGACACGGAAAGGAGTCATCCTTTCCCGCGCCTTGTCTATGAGCGGGACTTCACCTACAAAAGGTAGCCACTGGAGAGGGAAGAGCGAGATAAATCGTTCCCATCCAACAAAACCACTAACCGGCAATCCTTCCTACCCTTCCAATCCAAGATAGCAACACAACGCTTTAAACGGTCCCCCATTAGCTCATGCATAAAAACATGACCAACCCCATCCCATGAAGGGTAAAACGCTCAGCCTCACCACGGCGCCGTAGGCACGTATCGTAAGTGATTGAATTAACTCCGGAACATTATTTATCACTTGCCGACCGTTGTTTGTAGCCTGGGAACCGAGCGCAGTGGCACAGGAATGACCAGTGGAAAAGGTTTACTTATCAATTCAAATGTCCGACGTGAATGCCGGCCTCATTTCGATGCAGCGTTTCCCGATGGTTAGAATGGGCACTTCTTTTATCATCTCTTGCGATTGAAACAGTTCTTTGGAATTGTACTTAAAATGGTACAGCAAACAGGGCATTAAATGGACTTCTGTTTTTCTTTCTTTTTGTTTTCCTTCCATCTCCTCTAACATTGGCTCATTATCTGTCGGACAATCGACAGAGAAGCGTAAAAGAGTTTCCATCAATGCCAGCCCGTCAACCTGAACTACACATTGCAGCATCGTTCGCTTCACGTTGTGCCTCTTGGAGGCTTGCCTAGCTTCTTGCCTGCGGTATGCAATGGATTCCTGAAAGCGAAACAGTTATATCTTCTTATTTCATTTTGTTCTTCGCGCTTCAGTGTATCAAGAAACGATAAAAAGGCGCCATTGCATTACCTTTCTAAGGAACTTGTCTTGGATTCCTAACGAAAGTGGCAACCAGTCAGCTTTTGATGTTGACCACAAAAGCTGTTACGTGTCCGGGTTTATCGGTATCATATTTTTGATTTTGCCTGCACAAACATTTTGCTATGTCATGCTATGATTCGTCCAGATTCGTATCCGAGGACGTATTCAGATTCTTAAGATAATACTATTTTAATAAAATAAATTAAAAACAGATTTAAATAATTCACAAAACCATTGCAAAAAACCAAATATTTTCACAGTGTATGTGAACAGCAAAATACCGAAAGTGACTTAAATGCTAGATGAGATTATAACCGTAATTTATGGGAGGAGCAAACATACGTTCTTATTGTTTTCTTTACTTTAAAACTTATGCCTGATATAAAACTGAACAATTTCTTTGAATATTTTAAAAATTCCAATATCTATTTCAAATTAAAACCATTAAAAGCTGCATCATTTTACTCCATGGAAAATATTTTGATAAGTATAATATGAGCCCAAAGATATAAGTTTGATTTAAAATGTGCTCTAAACAAGGGCCAACATTTCTGATTCAATAATTTTTATAATAATTTTGGCTATATAAACTAAAACAGACGATTATTATTGTTCTTCGAGGGGCATATAGATGGTAATACCTTCAAAACAAGCAAATAATATTGCTTATGGATCAATTATAAACGACATAAAAGTCTACTATGAAGCATAGTAAATTGTAATAAATTAGTACGTTATTACGAAAACTATGAACACGTAATTACTGATTGGGATTGGTTAACATTTACCTACATGTAGTGGGTTCTAGCTTTTAACGTTACAGCAGTCCACAATTCACAGTCCATCGGTATAAAAATATATTTTACAAAATATATTATGCTTACGTATGTCATCGTAGGTAGTGCACAGATGTAGATGAGTCCTAGCAGGATCAACACAAAGAGCTCCCTGCGACGACCGATGGTACGAGGATATTCATCGCACAGTGCCGTTATCATTGCCTCCAGTCCACCGAACGTTGAGTCGAGCCCGAGCGTGATCAACATCAGGAAAAAGATGATCGACCAAAACACTGAACCCTTCATCATCGCGATCGCTTCCGGATAGACGATAAATACCAAACCCGGACCTTCCAGGCCAACCTCCTCGATCGATTTGTTCTGCACCTGTGCCATATAGCCGAGCACGGAAAATATAACGAAACCGGCCAGAAAGCTGGTAAGACAGTTGATGCTGCTGGTGAGCAGCGCATCTCGGTAGCAGTTGTTGTTGAACTTATTATAGCTCGAAAGCGCCAACAGCGTACCGAACCCAGGTCCAAGGGAAAAGAAGATCTGAGACGCAGCGTCGATCCATACCTGATGAATATACAAGCATTAGAAGAAACCACCCCCCCATTTATGTCACACTCATATACTTACACGAGAGTTGTTCAGCTTATCCCACTGTGGCGTTAGATAGTAGCGGATACCTTCGGCAGCTCCAGGCAGCGTAACACCACGGGCCAACAGAATAAGCAGCACAACGTACGGTGCTAGCGCCGTTACCCATACCACCTTTCCGGCACTGCGAACGCCTTTCCAGAGCGAGAAGTACACCAGCACAAACACGCCGAACACACACAGGGCGAGCGAAGGTTTCACCGGTCCCATAAAGTCCAGCCCGTTCGATTTGTACTGCTCCAAAACTTGCCGTCTAGTAAGGAAACAGATTCAAAGATGATTTAGTAACTCGTCACCGATGTAACAATAAGATGTCCTCCCCATCAAAGCCAGTTGAATCGATTTCATTTCTTAGTCTCATTTTAGAGATGCTCATAAATGTTATGTCCTATTTCGAATCACCAATTCGTTCAGCTGGGTCAGAGCAACTACTTACTCAAAAAACTCCCTAGCCGGGCTAGACAGAGCTGGACCGGCCCCTGCGACAACTCCGGCCATCGTCGCTACCGTGCTCGTGGTTACGTTGGACAGCATCGTTGGCCAGGTGCTGGACAACAGGTGCTGCTCGTACTGGTAGTAGTGCGGATGCGTGGTGGCCATTGTCGAGTTACCCAGTGCAGACGCAACCAGTGTCACACCGGTCGACGTGGTCATCGTGGACATGAGCGTTGTCGTCACGGTCGTTGTAGTCGTGTTGGAGCTCAGCGTTTCATTCAACCGTCCCGTGACCGGTGAACAGTTTTCCGTGTTCCACGGGTTGCCGCACTTGGTCCAGGGCAGCTCGGAGCTGAACGAAGCGAACAGATAGTAAACGGCCCAACCGATGATGGTGTTGTAGTACATCCCCATGTAGATATCGATCAGGCAGATAGCGTAGCCGACACCTGCAGGGAAGTGAATGGGATGAGGGAGAGAAGATAAAACAAAAACCAACGATGAGTGTTGCACTCGAGCATAGGTGTACGGGATGAAGTGGGGCGAAAATATCGTAAACTTGCAACTCGGTTCACATTTCCCACAGCAAGGATGAGATTTTAAAATATATTACTGCATCCGATTGAGTTATTGGTCAGTGACGCATAAAATCGGATAGCGTCCGTGCTCGGTGGCCGGTGATTTACGACGGTAAGCGCCGGTCCGATTTATTGTCGCTCCATGCGTACCCCTGGCGTATATGTCCTCGGGATGGTGAACATTCGGGTCAAACGGGTTTGGGCAGCGACATTCGTCGAGAACGTGTTACCGTGCCATTAAAGTCGGTTACCCGCAAGGTTCGAATTCGACCTGCAATCGGGAGGCTTCGGCCGAACTCAATCATACGCTCCCTGTGGAGTCATTTTTGGAAGCAAATTATTTCCCAATCACATCTATCGACGGAAAAGGTTGCACACAATTCATGTCCAATTGTAAACCACATTTTTGATCCGATTTCGATCCGTTAGCACGTTTGTAATGCATACCGGTCGTTTAATGATAAAGGATCAATAAACACCAAATTGTTGGAACATAAAATTCTAAAAGCAACGCGTAATTTCAGGTAGCCTAAAAGGTGAAAAACGATAAACAAGCATTGATTGAAAATAATTCCTAAACAGGCTACAAAATCTATGTCAATTTTAGGACTTTAAAACGTTCGTAACGGAGAGGTACGCTCAGGTTGCGATGAAGAAACCCCTTTTTTCGACTAATCTTACCGCACGGTACGAACAAAGGCACGTAGCAAACGGCACAAACCCACGGGCTTACTTCGTTTACCGCAAAAGAAGATCCGAAACACACAAAATTCAATCTGCACTTCTTCCACCGACTGCACTCGCCTAAAACCATCCCGAGCATTGTCCGGAACGGTATTTACGAGTTTACACAATGGATTTAATTCTCCAACCATTCTCGCGCCAACAACACTATCGAGTCTAGCTCTCTGAACTTCTCTGTTCCTTTCGTTTGCGGTCCATGTGTGCATGTTCTAGTTCTCGCATATTGTGTTCGTAGTCTACGGCAAACACTTGCGACTTTTCGAGTGTCGTCCGTCCTCTTTCTAGGGCAAAGCAAACCCGTTCTTCATGCCACATTTCTACCATTTACTATTCTACCGAAACCACTGACGTTCCGTCCAAGAGGGATTTACTTTCCGTTGCGAGTAGTTCTGCTGATGGTGCCGCAAGGGAGATCTTTTTTTTGTATGTACGTTCGCAGTGGGGTTAGGCACTTGTTGCTTCTCGGTTCGTTCCCACAATTGGTTCAGTAGTGTGTGTGACTACAGACACAACCGATGCAACGATTCAACAAGTTACCCGGTCATCGTTCTTTTCTCTTTGGTTCGATGAGACGAGCCTTCATCCACTAGGACGTGCGACAATGAACAGTACAAAACAGCTCAAGTCATTGGACTTGCTCTAGTTCGTCCGATTTTTTCTCGAATGACAAAATGTTAATGGAGCGGAATGGAAAGCTTCTGTTATTGTTTATACATTCAATGCTAATCACTAAATGGGCTGACCTTCCTTTTTCCTTTCCATGGGTTGCCCTTGCTTGAGACACCACCATCATCGCAGGCTTTTTCATTTTTTCTCCTCTTGAGTGGACACAATCTGAACGACAATGCAACCCTCCCACATTCGCTCGATCAATACTAGCCGACAATTAATCAGAGCCGAGTAAAGATACCGGGCACCAGTTTTCATGCTATCCGGTACTATCAGCCTGATGGGTGAATTAATTGCTCGTAACGACTCGTAAAAAGAAACGCTCCGCTTTAAGCAGAATGACGAAGGCAAAACTCGGTATACCACATCAACACACACGTAAAAAAATAAAAACGACGCGGACACACCCTCGTTGGAAACGAGTCCTTCATAGCTGGCCCGGAAGTCATCTGAAGCCGGCGGGGAAAATTAATTTACAAACTCACTAAACCCGCATGAACATTAGCCGTTTTCTGTTCGCTCTGTAACCGGTTTGTCATCTCGGCGCGTGTAAGTTCATAATTTATGAAAGTCTGATTTCAACAAATCCAACAACTCTCTCCAACCAACGCGAAAGCCCTACCATCATCATCATCGTCTTCAGGGATATAACGGCGTGAAGTAACCCGTCTTCTGATGCCAATGAAACGAGTATTGTTTGTGACGTTATCACTGAAGCTGTTCGTCCTTCCACGACAACGCTGGCCATAGGGGCATTTTGGGACAGTTCCGAAGCAAATTGTCACTTGTTGTCTCAGTCACCTTCTACTCAGGACGATCCCTCTTTCCTTCTTTTAGGTGAGCTATTTTTTTTTCTTTTTACACAATTTTCCATTCATTCTGCCATCTTAAAGATGTTAAAAATTATTTTCTTCACTTCCATTTAAAACCTAAAGCACTGAAGCAGCGAGATTCTTTCGTTCCAGATTAAAAAGCATTGATGGGGACGGGAACAGGAACGGTGACGCAGCCAACTACTTCAGAAGCACTCGTCTTCGGGCGTTGATTTTCGAGTAGGTTCTCATAATCTTGTGGAAGGATGTCTAAATTTCACACATCCGGTCGTGTCCCGCAGCGCTTGCAACGCATGAAAGGGTGGCAAAATTTAATCTAATTCCTGCCATCTCTCAATCTCTGCAATCAATACCTTGTGCCGGTGACATGGGCCTAGATGTACGGCTTGCGGGT
The DNA here is from genome assembly GCA_000349105.1 of Anopheles epiroticus. Taxonomy (NCBI): domain Eukaryota; kingdom Metazoa; phylum Arthropoda; class Insecta; order Diptera; family Culicidae; genus Anopheles; species Anopheles epiroticus. The sequence goes on along the minus strand of KB670059.1, from coordinate 381,341 downwards.
TACGTCCGAAGATGGTGCCCATACCCCATGTAGCCGATTTGTGCTGCTCGGTTCAAGATAAATGGATGCTAAATTGTCTATTCAAAAACAATTTCAAATTATAACCCATTTTGAAGGCCTGTTCTTGGTGATAGAAACATGCACAAGTTAGCATCTTGTAGCTGTTCTAGGTCTCGCAGTAAGGGTAGGGATGCAACAAAGTTTCTCACTACACTTGAACTTGCTCGCGGTTTAGTGTAAAACATGGCGTTCCCTTTTTCTCTAAGAAATATGAGTCAAGGTTAAGCCTCAGAACCACAGTAACCAAAATTAAGTCTAGATCTATGGTTGGTTCTATAATTGTGCATCTAATGCCATTTTCCATCCAACGCCAGTGAAACTAATTGTATCTTCAATACCTTTTCCAGTGGTTAGTTAATCATCTTAGCTGACTGATGTTAAAATAAAAGATTTTAGCAACGTTTCCTCTAATAATTTTTATCAAAATCTGTTTAAAACAAAATATACTTATGACTGGTTTTAAATGTTTCAAAATGCTTTTTTGTAGTTAATTAAGCTCTAAAATGTAAATCCATTTATATTGATTTTGTATATAAACTCTATCCTTTATTTTGATATCTTATAAAGATTCAATAGGATTATTAAATATATTCTTGATTTTTCAATTCTTAAATTCATTAGACAAACACTGGAAAATTAAAAAAATCGATATACCTAGGATAGCAGTAGTAGTAGTAGTATGGTGTTTATTGTGAATTTATAAATACATTATATGTAGCATTTCGTAATAGTTCTATATTGCGTTCGCAGATACGCTATCCTCAACACTACGAAAAATAGATATGTATTGCATTTTAATGTGAATTATTTGTGTTTAAGATTATAAAGGATCTAAAATTGAGACAAAATGGAAAAAACTCAAATGTTAATTGATAAACTAAACCTAATCCTATCTAAATTTATACAACTTATCTAAGTTGATCTAATTTTAACCGAAACTTATCTACTGTACTAACTAACTACACTAAAAATATTAAAACAAAAACACATTAAACTTCAACTAATTAGTTGTTTAATGAAATCTTTAACGCTCTGCTGACATTTTTTTCATTAAGTTTTATTATTAATTCATCTAATTTAAAAGCATTTGTTCTTCTATGTAATACGTTTGTATTATACCAAGGTGGGAGGTTCATTATCATTTTTAATATTTTATTCTGCCGTACTTGAAGTTTTTTTTCCTGTGAGTATAAGCGCAAGAGCTCCATGCTGGCGCAGCGTAAGTTAGAATAGGGCGTATATACATCGTATACACGATAAACCTAGGATGAAATTAGATTTAATTCGATAAAATTGCTACAAATTTATGACGAACATTTTACTATTTTAACTATTTTAAGCATATTCTAGTTTGATATGATATTCTAAGTAATGAAGAATAACACAGAAAAAAGGTAAAGTATTTGACATACGGTACTATAGTAATATATATATAATATGTATATTATATGTATATTATATTATAATAATATATTTTATTATTGTGTTATTGCAGAATAACACAGAAAAAAAGGAAAATATTTAATATAATAAATTATAGGCATCTTGTTTTTCAATAAAGAAAATGTCCAGTAATTTATTACATATTTTTATTTTCTGCATTACAAAGAATGATAACATCAACAGTTTAATGAAATAAATGTTTAATAATGCGGATGATGAAGATGATGTCTCTTATTTGTGTCATCATTACATTTTTTCGATTTCTATGCTTAAATGATATCGAAATATTATATATATATAAATGATATCTATGCTAAAATCAAATCCAGTAAAAGATTGAAAGGAAAAAGTTACAATTTTAAAACTATAAATGTTAGCAATACGGGTTGGTCGTTTCTACCGAATAAAACAACATAATTATTGTATGATCTCATAATTCATAAGGATCATTCATTTAAAAATTTAATTAGGTTGTATAGGAAAAAATCCTGTTGACCTTTCAAAGAATTTGCCTCAAAACTTTTTTACAGCAATGGCGCATTGACATAACGAGTTCAGCAATATAAGGTTGTATCAACATGAAACAATAACTCTCCAACTTTTATAGACGTATATAATGTCTTCATATTCATATTTACAGGAAATGTTGTAAAAATACTTATAGAACGTAAGAACGCATTCTTGTGCATACTGAAACACACTGAGGTTATTACAAAACGTTGTAGTTAAAATCAATTGCCTAAGAATCAACAGGCACTCGCAATAGGTAACATTCTCCAAACAAATAAAATGTAAGCTACCGTTGCACTGCTAAAACAATCCTCATCTTGAGGCACTCCCGTTGAGCATTCCGATTCAATTGCTCCGCATGGACGTACCATCTCAACAGGAACTCGGTGCCAAATGAAAGAAGAAAAAATGGTAAATCCGTAGAGGACAACGAACGTAGGGAAATAAAAACAACAGCAAAAAAAAACTTCTACCAATAATCGTTAGCACTTGTCAAGTTGGCGTAGTAGGAGGTGCGTTTGCTACCGTTATCCGTTTCTTTTACTTTCTGCCTTTTCAAATTACTTCTAGCGAATGTTTATGGACGTGTTTTATTGCCCAGCTACCTGTTCCCGGTGTGACCGTGTATTCCACTTCATCGTTTGCTGTTCAGATTTTTTGCACATTTTTTTTGCACCTTGCGAAAGCAAAATCCTGTATTTTCAAGTGTAGGATTAAGCAAAAAATATATGTGTGTGATTACGGTAGCGCAAAGTGTGTGGAATGGGAAAAACGAACTATACTACTACTATTCACTATTTCAGCCAACAACGTCTACACAATTCAACCATTCGATAACGAACAAAGCGATTACATTGAGCAAGTGTTTTAAAATCAACACATATTTTGTTTGATTTTTCATTTGCTGTATAGAAACAAATTTGATTTTTTAATAAATGATTAAAACACAACCAATAGAAGTAGATCACAAACTTTTGTCATCAAAAACCGCGCTCACTTTGCGTTCATTATAGATAATAACGCCCATTTTAAGACAGTTACATTCATGTGAAGATTAAGCAGAAGAAAAAAGAAAATTGAAAATATATATTTTCACCAAGCAAACATTGTCTAATAAAATTGAAAGTAGTTTATAAATTCTTATTTTTATTGCTAACTGGCAGCAAGTTTGCTCTTTTCTGTACTTTTTGGAGAATATGAAGCATACTCTGCATAGGAAAATACTTTAAAAACTTTGCCTATCATCTGACTCATGCCATAAAATAGTACGCTTTAAACGGCGTCATCCGTAGACTTCTTTTGAAAGGATATTTCGATTACCTTTGCTGTCCTTACAGCGTTTTTGCCCTCACATACTTTCTCCTAAATCATAGATGATCCGGTATCTTCACCATTGCGCTCCTCTACTAGCGAGGGGATCATCCCTCTGAATCAGCATTCTTAGCCCCACATGCAAGTGTATGTGAAGCTAAACCCGTCGGCATGCGTTCGACGAGCTTCCTCTCGCAACATTTTTACGCTGTAATGTGAAAAAATCTATCCTTCCAAGGTGAAGATGGAACCGTGTAAAGCGCTACCAGATAGAGCATTCTAAATGGAATCCTACAGTTGATGAGAGAGAAGTGCAATTGATTTGTTGATTTATTACGATATGAACAGTGTGTGTAAGGTACGACCACGTGCAACAGTGACAGAGTGTACAAAAAAAAAAGTTGAAGCTATAGTAAACGACGGAGTTTTGGAATTTCCGCATTGTACAAGGATAGTAAAAACGGCTTCCCGAAGGAAGCGTAACATCAAATCGAACAACCAACCATTCCCTAGGCAGACACATAAACGCGAGCAAAGCGAGGGAAATCATCTAAATGATGAGTGATTCTTATCCTCGCACTTTTTACGTATTTTCCCCTGCGTGGCGTGCTTGTTACTGAGCCCGACGAAGGTGGCGGATGGAAATTTTCTTGATTCTACCCTTATTTCTCGCAGTTCCGCTTACAGCCGCAGTTCGATCAGCAGCTGACGTAGAAGAGCAATTGTAACCATTATGCCATGGGCACGTGCGTTTATGTCTGCGTGCCGCAGAGGGTACGCGTGTGTAGATGTTCGCCTATCCACTTCCTGCAACAAATCAACCCAACTTGCCTGATTTGTCTACGGTGCTTGATTGCTCGCATCATATTCAATTGCGATCTTCCTTCAAAACTCCTTCTTTTATTCTCGTCTGCCTTTTTCAGGCAGGGAGGGAACAAATACTACCTCTCTAACTCTCACCTCAAACGACAATACCGTTCTGGACAGGTCGAGCGACCGATCCTGTGAAACGTGCAAATGTCACGTACGGTTTCGCGAAGCCAACCTTATGTATTTGCTGTTTTGTGTTTCCTATTCTTTTGGTGGGCAGACAAATAATTCGCTTAAAATTAAGAAAAATATTCATGGCCACAGAAAGTGACCTCAAACCTTATTGCTTTTATTATTACTTGTTTGTTTTTTAGAGCAAAAAATCATTTCTCGCTTTCAAAGCGAGGTTTTCGGAAGGACAGTAGAAAACAGAAATGATTGAAACTGCTCCGAATACCTTTTTACAACTTCTTTTAAGATCACAGATTCAAGCTTCACTTTCTCTGCCTACCAAATCCGATTGGGTTAATTAGTGAAATGGCAAACTCTCGATTTTATGCCTTTTTTGACTTAACAAACTTTAAGTTTTAATTGCTTCTGGTTCAAGGCCTTTCTCTCGTATTTTATCTTTTTTTTTTTAAATCGCATTATATAATAGTGGTACAGTTTCTATACCATTAGGGCAGACAGTCCGTACTACTTTATGTTTCTTCATTTATTGTGCAACCTAAATCGTTGACAAATTAAGTAATGATTGTAACATAATATAATGGAATGGGAGAAGCTTTTTTTAATTTTTACAAGTGCTCCTTTTTTCCTTTCTTCCTCAACAATCCCTCATTATGGTTCTGTTATGCCTCATACATAAACTTTATGTATAATATTTTCTGAATTAGATATTATTTTATATTCCTCATCATTTAACAACATATTTATTAGAACTACTAACTCTGATTTTTATCTAAATTTCATCATATTAACAGGTTAGGTCTTATATGAAATAAAAAAAATAGGAAATAAGTAACTTTAAAATGTACATGGTATGTTGAAAGGGCCATAGTAAGCAGCAGAGTAAGAATTTTACATGTTAAACTTCGAGGAATTTATATAACTAAGATGATTGAAATATTCAGAAACAAATAGCTAAATTAATTATAAAAAAGTCTGCCTCCTAAAACAATGCTTTATCGATACTATGTTTTACTTAACATTAGAATAGCATTTCTTTAGTCACAAGACGACATAAATAATGCTTAAATAGTTTTAGCTTATTTTACCATTTAGTTTATCGTACCGGTTACTGAGAGTTACTATAGATGGTATTTCATGAATAAAGATTGAAAAAACTCGCTTACTAAGAATCCTGAAAGCGGTAAAATGCGACTTTTTTCATATCTTACCTTTTAACGCTGGACAGATGCGCTTCCAGATGGACAGACAGCCACAGCGATGAAACTGACCCAGGGCAAGCTCCATGTAGAACAGTGGCAACCCTCCAAACAGCAGCATAATGCAGTACGGGATGAGAAAAGCACCGCCACCGTTCTGATAGCAGATGTACGGAAAGCGCCAAACGTTACCCAAATCCACTGCAAATCCAATCACTGCCAATAAGAACTCCGCCTTCTGACTCCACGTTTCCCGCCGCCGTTCGCCCGTCAATGCCACCACGAGGCTGCGCTCTTTACCACTCTGCAGAACCTGTGCCGTCTCGGTGGTGGCCGGGAGCGCGGTCTTGGTCGTGCCTGAGCTGCCATTCGAGGCAGCCTCCTTCGTACCGGCGAGTGCTGCCGTATCGGCTGTATCGGGCGGCTCACCATGTCCACCGTCGCCGGACGTCCCATTCGTGCCGGGTGCCGTATGCCAAGAGTCACGCTTTTTGGCTCCCCGCGATCCGGAACCACCCGAACCGGAGGAATTGGTCGTCCCCGGCTCGGTACCCATCATGGCGCGCTGATCCTTTCGAGGGGCTTCGGTCCTTTCTTCACCGCGTGTACGAACGTGGTATTTGTCCGTCTGGCTTGTCTGGTCGCGATGATTATACCTTTTATTTCCCCACTGTTGCTTCCAAAGCTGTTTCCGCTTTTCTTCGTGGTAAAACCAATTTGTAAGACTTCGCAAACCGCTAGAACACGCTCACCAACGGGCCCGTAACCGCTTCCGTCTCCGATCGATTAAACCGTCGACTTATCATCTTCGCTTCCGAGAAGGAACGGGGTTGCGGTCGAGCGAGTTTTGATAGGATCCTTTCCTTCGGGCCGTCCACACAAAGCAGTGGCAAAACAAAGCCTACTTTACCTGCTTCGCTAATTATTACTTTCAACAGTGGACATCTTTCAACTGTGGCTCAGGCTGCAAAGGTAAAGGAAACAAAAAAAAACGTTATTTTTGGAGAACGCAAATGACGACCACAAAGCAGTAAGAACTTTATGAAAAATATGAGCAACAGTTAAAAAAGGCAACAAGAAAACTTATTTTTTCTACCGCAAGTGAGCTCAAAAACATTCACGAACTTTTTTATATGATTGCTGCAAAAAGTGTGTATTTTTTTTGTTCTCTTTCTGGCCTTTCACAGTTCAACTGCCCACTACCATCAACCACAAATGTCGGTACTTACAGGGTCGGAAAGTAAAGATATTTAAAATGGTCAGCAAGAAAGGTAAACAGTAGAATGCGGTCCACTAACAGCTCGCTAGACGCAAACGGAAACATTTCCGGTTACGATAAGCTGCTCGATATCGTGCGAAAAGGTGAGCGCCAATTGAATGGGAGTATTATGAAAAAGAAATGAGATGTGCTTGAAGCGTTAAATGACTTTAAAAATATGCAACTAGTGGCAACATATATTTACGTCAACCTTTGGTTTAAAAAAGCATTACCAATTTTCATATCATTTTTATTAATATGTTTAAGTTTGTACAAGCTTATAGCTTTCATAAAACCTGTTAAATATTTAACAGCATTCTTAATGTAGTAATCATTAAAACAATATTTCAACTTAACAATATTGAATCGTAAAACATTTATCAACAAAACAAAACTATTTGAGCAATAAGTTTATCATTTATCGAGAAAAAAACATGAATATTAATGAACAAAAATGAATAAAAATGAAAAATTTAAAATGAGTTGAATTGCAGATACGAGTATGGGGAGTTATTTTCAACACGCCACTAGGGAACTGACAGTTTAGTTGAAAATACCAACTGATAAAACATTTACGAAGTCAATTAATACAAATTCAATCATTTGAAATGAATTTTTATTGTTTTTTTCGCGCTGTTGATTATCTACCATATAATTGAAACATAATTTTCAATGTAACTTTGCAAAGCACGTTTGGTTCCTTTTCTCATGGAGACGCCTGGTGCTTTACAGATAAGCAAAATTTTTCCTGTCCCAAAAAAAATCGACAGCAACCAAAAATACACACCACAAGCTTACCGCAACCGAGATGCAAACCGAAAAGTCAATAGCAATTTAACCTTTACCTACGCCAAAGTTTTCAAAAAAGTGATAAGAATCGTTCCGCGTAATGGAAACATTTAGTGATTCGTCGTAATAACTTCATCCCGAACCATGGCACCACGGGAGAAGTCAAACAAAGCAGCCCCTTCCCATCCGATTACAAGCCATTCCAGGGGGCAATAAGGGTTTCGAATGCGTATCGGTTGCCAAAGATCATTATCGCGTAACCACCAACGGAAAGGTTTGGTTAGCGCAGAGCCAAATCAACTCACAATCATCGTTGACTGTTTGGGCAAAATATCCTCTTTTGCCTAGTTTTTTTCTTCTCTACCAGGTGCAAAACCTCGGACCAAAAAGCAAGCTCGGAGCTCGGAAAACCGACCACGTCAAACACAAGTGCCATCGTTTACACACTGACACACGCAAATACACCGTCAGAACGCAAACAGGAGCTTCAAAGCGAAACTTTTACCAGACGAAAACACGCACAGCGGTCTGTTTTTGCCGAAAATGTGAAAAATGAATATGAACCAGGACGGTAGATGGTGTGTGAATAAAAGTCAAACAGTTCCATGGGAGAAGATGAAGCATACCAAAACACAACAAACAGGTTAACAGAATCGTACGGTGTGGATTAAAACGAACCGAATTGGTAAACCCGTTTGTTCGTTTGAAAATGAAGCTAAAGAGCGGTGAAACACACAATTTCTTCCTACTTACATCTTGCATGTTTTTGCTCTCTAATGATTACCTTATCTGTAAACAAAATTAGGATGGTTTTTCCACTCTTGTTATCATACACACCTTTAAACACACCAGCATACTCCTTCTTAAGCAATCTTATTGTTCCTAATGAAAGTTACAGCCGTTTTTTGGTTTGTTTCCGATTTTTTTTTTTTTGCTACAGAATAAGTAAAGGCACCCTTCCTTCTATATCTTGCACGGAAAACCAGCAAAAGGTTGCCTAGTGAACCGTGGGAAAGCAAAGGTTAGGCGAAGGTTTGAAAGATCGAGATTAGTTCTACGGGTATGTTTTTTGGGAGTGTTTTTTAAAGTGATTTAAAGAAGGAAGTTGTTTTTCTCTTTTGCTGTTCCACAAAATATTATATCGTAGGGTTCCATTGATGTAGGAATGTGGTGAGATGATAACAAGCAGGTATTTTGGCTAACTAAACGGTTGATCTAAACCTAACGAGCGTTAAGCGGAAGCAGCAATATTCCATAATGTAAGCACGCCGTTTTAGTTATTTACTGCTAAATGGCATCTCATTTCCCATGATGGGATAATTTCCGCTGACATTTTGCCTTGCCTATTATTATCCATATCAGAGAATGAAATGTTTGTGAGTTTTAAATTGAATTAGCTTATAATCACAACTGTTTCCGCATGTCTTTTGTACTGATGACAATATTCCAAGAATAGCCAAGCACTAAGAAGCTTGGCAGTTTTGTTTTATATAAATCTCTACAAAATATTTTTATTCTGTTTTTTCGGTCAAGCCGTAAAGCCCGTAACCAGACAATATTTTCCAGTATGGGTGTTTGGGACCTTATTAAAAATCTATTTTATTGAGATTCTTCACTAGTAAGAGTTTATAGTCAGTTTTTACTGAAGAATATGTACAGGATTTTTCAACAGATCTCAAGTCCGCAAGACACTTACTCGATACCACGGCAGTTGTTGCCATGGCTGCTGCACGACACTCGAAAACCTTCATCATACCTAAGAACCGCCTGTCAGAATTTCGAGTCAAGAAAGTTTGCCACAGTCATCGCTTTAAGTGGCGTAGCCTAAGGTCCGATGAACGTATTATAGTATCGTGTCACAGCGTGCAACTGTCGTGCGGTCGAGTAAGTGTCCCACGAAGATCTGTTAAAACCCCTGTATAAGTAAATACAATTTTTTCTTCGATCTTCATTATACCAAAAATCTTGTTTATTCAACTTCAGCATAGGCTGATTGTAAGGATTTAGAACAAGGTAGAAATATCGAACTGGTATTGTCCACTCAGTACATAAAAAGAGCGACAGGATGGGCTGCGTTAGCTTCCGAGTACAGTACTGAATGATGCCTACAAGTTCCCATCCTTGTAGGATAGGAACTTGTAGGCATCATTCAGGATGAATTCTCCCGAAGCTTCAATTGCTGGGAAGGAATCCAAATTCTACAGAAGTACCAAGAGCACGACAACCGCACGCATTACCTGTCCATCGACTTCAAGGCTTCAGGTCTACGATACCATTGATCGAACTGAGCTACACCATAGCTCTCAAGAGAGGGCTTTGATATGCGTGGAACGATCTTTGACCGACCTCTTCAATTCTTTCACTTAGAAGATGATATCTGAATCGTCAGACGGATTTCTACGGCGATGAAACGCGAGGCCGTTAGGATTAGATTCATGATCAAAGTAACGTAAACAAATTCGGTATGATCAAGACAAAGTATCTGCTTACTAGAGAGGCTTATCGCAAGAGCGTGAGCGTGACTAGGAAACAGTGTATTAGATGACGGCTACGTACGAAGTCAAGGTAGTTGTAGAGTTCTGCTAACTCGGCACAAATAAAGGACAATAGTACGAGAAGTGAAACCGAAAATAGATTGATCAAGGAAATCGTTCTTGCTACGGACTCCACAAATCCCCTGAGAACCAGGAAATCCCTACAACACTGGAAAAGTGTTATATTCCACACATTGATAGACCGCCATAGACACGAGCTCTGAACTTTGCTGGAGAAGGTGCTTAGGTCTATCTTTGTGTGCAAGAAAGGATGCGTAAGCAAAGATGTGTGTAAGGAGGATGAACCACGAGCTTGCTAAGCTGTTTGGTGTGGCAGACATCCTGACGGGTGACCAATGCCCCATGATGATGGCCGAATCATGCCTCAACAGGAATGTGCTCGATTCCTTCGGCACGACGCGTGCAGAAGCACAGTGAGTTTATTGGCTAGCTGAAGTGGAGTAAGATCTGCAAGAGATTGAATGCTGGACGTGGATGCATGGCCCGAGCTTCTTGGAGTCGAATTGGAAACCAAGCAATATTTTTTAGACGTTGCTTATGACCAAATGCCCTGTATCCCGGGATGGGATCCGAAGCCTCCTGAAAATTCCATCACACTCCTATTCCGACACGACATGTGGTAACATGGGCCCGAATCCAACCTTTTGGGAGGGTGACGGCTCATGGCTAAGGAGGAAGGAGGTGGGCATTCCAGGAAACTGGGATGCCTGAAAGTCGGGGGTCAGCGCGACGCTAAAACCATCTGTCACGAGGCCCTCCAGAGATACTGGAGGCGTGGGCGCGGGGCCAGTCACCCTGCCCCACGTAAAAGGCGACTACGAAAAGAGGCAATATAAATTTTCGAAACGGACCTAAAGATCACCGACTCACGCTATGCCCCCGGACAAATTCGACGGACGAAGCTGAGACTATATCGCATCTATATAGTTCCAGTACTCACGTATGCCTCTGAGACATGGACGCTGTCCAAACTGACGAAACCCTCTTAGCCGCGTTCGAGAGGAAGATGCTCAGGAGGATTGTTGGCCCCATACGTGAGGAGGGACAATGGAGGAGCCGATACAACGACGAGCTGTACGAGCTGTACAAGGATCTCTCCGTTGTGCAGCGGATTAAGCTCGCCCGGCTCCGGTGGGCTAGCCACGTTATACCCGGACGACCCAGCCCGTAAATGCGTCTTACGCCGTCCACATGGACATTGCCACGTGGTAGGCCCAAGCTGAGGTGGAAGCATGACGTTGAGACGTCCGCCATCAAGGCCGGGATAAAGGATTGGCAGACGACGGCGCGAGACCGTGAGCGGTTTCGGAGTTTGTTGCAGCAGGCCAAGATCGCGAAGCGGTTGTAGCGCCCGATAAGTAAGTATGACCAAATATGAAAAAGTATAGTGCTGGCCGTTAATACGGAATTAAAACAAAAAAAATCACTAAAGAAATAAATCATATAAATAATAGAAAACGGCTGATCACCGGCAGCATGACGAACTATAAAAAAGTAATAAAATGTCCTTACAGTTTTTTATAGGGTATAATGACTCTTTGCTTGGAGATAATGACTCATCTTCATTACGTAGCATTGCGATAAAACATGGCAAATGAATAAATCGAACAAAACTACCCGATTAGTCAACTAAAGGTCTGGGTGCAAAATAATTATGCAGTAAAAAATATCAAAAATTGAAGCGCGTCACACACCACCTTCACACAATTATATAATAGGTGAAACATTGCTTTGGCGCTCGGAGATGACTAATTCCCATTCACAATCGAACCACCGAATGATTACTTTTGTTTTGAATAATCAATGATAAACACTTATCGTAGGAGACGTCGGTGTGGCAAAGCAAACAGTGCGTTTCACACCTAAACCATCCCCGAGCCATACTCGACTTTGACCAGTAACGGCTATTGATGTACTCCGCTTTGTTCATCAAACGTTTATACGGGGCAATGGTCGAATACGGAAAGATGCTTCATCATTCCGGCGAATGTCTGTGACTCATTACACGGTATCTTTTGCGAATTCAAATTTAGATTGTGGTTGGGTGGTTACACTCATACCAGTAACCGCCCAAACATGTGTAAAGGCTATTACGGCTAACCCATTTCTAATCTATCACAAGAAACTTTAGGTGACAGACAGCGTGGCACCAAATCAAATATCACCTCAATCATTGGTTTTTGATCACCCCGTTCATATCAACCAAGTTTGCCTGTTGTTGATTTCCGAGGTTTGTTGATTTATCAGTCATAGCAAAAAAAATGCTTATCTCTATCTCTTAACCTACCATTGTTATGATTATCACACGGCCTATCTCAACACTACGGGGAATAGTCGTAAATAAACAAAGATTGGTGATGACTAAACATTCGACACTACAGTGTGAAGCATTTTTGCTCTTCGTGCTACAGTCAACGAGGAATTGGTTTTCAGGCGTCGAAGAGCAACGTGTTTCTTAACGCTTTATGAATGGATGTAATGTTAATTCATTTGTTTTGTACATGACACTTATAGGATAGGAACTGAAATAACTTCCAAATTTTACAATGAAATTACAATTTTATTCGTTCGTATTTATACATAGCTTGTAAAAATAGTTTCCTTTTTTCATACTATTTGGCACTATGACATTTGTCGATCAAAGTTTTGATCGATCAAAGAGATCATTTTATTCTCATATATTGTCCTATCAAGCCTTTAAATTAGCTGAGTTCGTTAATGGTTCCTGCTTGAAAGTTCATTCCAAAATTATCAAATTAATATTGTCATGAAAATTAAAATACGGTCCAGTTAGCACTAGATAGTACTGATGCTTTCTTGGACCGCACGCACGTTCCGACCATGGTTGCCACAACTTCAATTTCTTCTAAGTCAAACCGTTCCGAGCCGTGCAGAGCCGTTAAAAACGTATTTACGTTTCATGGCTTCTGACTGACTGCCGACTAGCGAGTACGAACGGCACCGAAGGATCCAACAACCAACTTACGGTTTCGGACGGCTCCAGACGGTTTCGAAGTTTGTTGTATTGCACCTAGCTACCGGAGCCGCATGCGAAATTGTCATTCGTAAACGATTTCGTTAATCGCGAACCAGCAACTGTCGTAGTAAAAGCTCCGAATCTTTATCGAGTCCGATTACGTTCAACGGATCTATTCCAGGTCGAGAAATTATTTAAAAGCCATACCCCTTCAAACATTCTTCCTTGCAGTGATTTAGTTTTTTCAAAACAATATGCCTAACAGTGTTCAGTGTTAACAGTGTTCATCAATAAGATGAATATGAATCAAGTGATTTTGGTTTTATTTTTTTTTTTTCATATTTTATACCATTTGGAAAATGTCTTCTTTTGGATTAGAAAGAAGTCTTTCGTGGTTTAAAATTCGGTTATTCTTTAAATTCTGAAACTGAATCCTTTCAGAAGATCACAAAAGAGCCCATACCTGGATCAGGCACTTTTCCATACTTATCTCGGTTAGGGGTCAGATTGTAAACTTTCTTAGAACTAAATTTAAATCTACTATCAGCAAGAAATTGTAGCAGAGCAAGAAAGCAAGAGAAAGAAAATTGTCATGGCCAACTCATCTCCACCTGGAACATGATTTCAACATGCAAACCAACAATTGATTACAATTTATAAAAAGATAACAGATAATTATCTTTTGTCATCACATGAATATCCAATAGCATTATCAGTTTAGCGCACCGCGCTATTTAGCATGATCGATGTGAAACATTTCTTGAAAGTGTAAAATTTCATTCATAGCCACTGTAGCCGCATTTGTATATTTTTAAAAAGGTATTTTTACGCAGCGTCTCGCCTCGTTCTTAACTGCTGGGATGGGACAAACTACGCGTTGTGCCTTGCTAGGTATTGTGTCCCTAGAACAACGCCAACGTAAAACGTAAGCTACTTTCATCGCCGATCTACTTAGCCCGTATTGCTCATCCTATTATGCTTCTGCTAGATAGATCTTATCGATGCTCTGGCCACCTAGATCCTTTATGCGTTGTTTTTTGTCGGTTAGATTCTGTATGTAACTTGTATGAACCTGAAATGTCTCGCGTCAAATTAGTCAAATTATTATTATTTTTTTTCCTTAGTGACGGCCTGACCGTATTGTGTAGTCAAATTATTTCATGAACATAAATCTATGCTAGTTTAATGCGATACTTGCATTTCAAGGCTACATTTACACTACTATAGTATATTATCAGTACAATCCAGTTTTCTTGATAATGTTTCGGAAAACTACTAAACAAAGAACATACTATCTTTTATTTTTTAATAAATGCATAAAATACGTTTCACTGACATGAATATCAATGGTTTCCAAGAATATGCTATCGTTTGTCAAAATTCTTATCTTTTTTATCTATATCAGGTAAATGCAATATTGAGCATTGCTCATTTTGTTATGAAGTATTAAAAATCAAAAAATAAATTTAACATAAACTGATAATTTAAAACCTTATAAATAAGAAACACACTATACTACTAACCTTTATGTATTTTCTATAACCATTATGAAAAGATCGGTAGCAACCAGGCTATGACCATCGCTGTGTAATTAAAAGAATAAAATTATTGATCTTGAAGTCAAACACGTTGACTTCTACTCTACAATTTAAAATGTTGAATCGTATCACACGTATTGCTGAAGTACTTGCTGTTTCGAGTGTTCGTCGTCGCATGGTACAGACTGCTTGATAGTTTGTAAAAAGCTTGATACACTGCAATCCCTAGGCGAGACATGATAACGCAACAGGGATTTGTGTTGTTTGTTTTACGCGAGCCAGGTTTTGTTCTACAAAGCGGAGCATTTTTGTCACATTCCGTATCACTGAATCATCCGACACGATTTCAATCGTTTACCTGTGCGTTCATTCATAATCGAAAGACGGTGCCTCCAATCGAGCTAAGTGCTCTAAATTACACTCACCGGAGAAGCGCACGGACAACGATCGAATGTAAACCTCAAAACGACTAATTAACTTCGATTCGCACCCTTGGCCATGAGGCAGAAGTACAGCCGATTAAACCCTCCGGTAACCCACTTTGCCGGTGGTATTCGCTTTTCTGTTTACCAAACATCAAGTACCGTTCCCTCACAGTGATTCTCACACACGTTCCCTACACCACCACCCCTGCGGTGATGTAGTGCGAACTGGTCAAATGCTCGAATCGAGTTCGGACAATTTCGCGCACGCACAACACCATTAGAACGCTATATCCATCGCCGAATGGCTGAAGTTAATTAAATTGGACCAAGCGTTGGCGAATGCTTACGTTGGCTTTTTCACTCCCCAAAATATCCGTGCCAGTGAGCATCCGTCAATGGTTTGTAAAAAATGCATGCTGATAGATTGCTGAACGGTGAAGATTGGAACCAAACAGTCACTTTGAATTGCGAGAAAACAACGACAACAATTAAAATAATAATTAAATTTTGTTTTAAAATTAATCACCTGTCTAAAGTATTATTTATTGGCATTTTCAACGACTGCATACTAAATCTTTTTTGTCGTATCCTATCAACCAGATCATAAAACCATTCTCGAAATGGTAAATTACGCTACCGCTATGGGATTCCCACCGTTTTCAGCACTTCATTCATTACGAAAATGGGCAAATAAAGCATCATCTCAATTCTCAAAAGGTCATCACAATGGAACTCAACCAGTTGGCTACCGTACTATACAGACAATCAGGAGACAACGAGTTTGTGGTTTTTATTTAGGTGTATTTTAGGTCCACTGAGAAATAAGATAATTCAATTCTGGCCTTTAAACAGGGGCCGCTGGAAGCTCTCGATCCCAGTTGTGCGAGTGGAAGCAAAGCATTCCGGTAGCACTTTATTTGCTAATCTCATTCTCAAGTGCTTTTAATTCATTCGTTTTACAATGTGTTGGGTCTCAGCAAACTCTTCCGAGGGAGTGTGTTTGTACATTTGGAGCATTTTAATAAAACAGACGAATTTTTCCATATGTGATTTGGGGTTATCAGCATTTTAATATTATTTGCTTGACTTTTTGAAATAAATGTTCTGTATTATGTTTAATGCTTCTTCCGAAACCTTTAACAACACAACCACGCGCTCTCGGTCCTTCGACCGTTCAATCTTCCAACGCAAAATTTGCTGATTTAGTACGTAGTGCAACCCTTTTTTAATGTTTCATTGTATCCCGTTTATGTTTGTGTGTCTCCTTGCGTTGTTATTCTTTCCATAACAACGTATAACACGGTCAAACTTTGTTCCCGAAAGCAGGCTTTTTTCCCCGGTTTCCTTAATCCGATTTTCTGCTTCATCTACAAATGATGCTTTCCGTTCCGCCCAGCAGCTCTTCTGCGGCCCGACGGCCTATAGCATGTTTTGGTTTATTTGTGTGTTTTAATATCTTTTTCAGATTTTGTCGACTTGAAAAATTCAGCTCTTTTTTTTTCTATATTCCACATGGAAGTTATACAATTTAATTTAGAAAGATTTGTTGCATCTGGTAATAGAATGGTCACTGTTGATTGCAACCAGTAAAAGGCCTAAATCCCATTCTTTTAAACGGTCCATGATCATTGAGACGAGTCGTTTGCTTTAAAGTCAGGGCCACCGTTTAAAACGCACCATTTCGGCTTCTTTCTTTCATGCCGTCTGCCATGATAAGAAAGCTGTCCAAACACATCCGTTATGCTGGTGGGTCTTCTGCCACTCTGCTGATGGATTCTTCTTTCACTGGTTTACTGCATTGTTCGGCAAAACCTAACTAACCAAATCAAAGTGTGAAAATGTATTTAAAAAAATAACAACACAAACAGTGTCGAGTGGCGTGTGGTTTACAAATCGAGTTTGAATCGGTTTCGGACGCTTAACGAGACACTCCATTTACTGCACGTTATCATTTCGCGGCAGTGGTGTAAACGGTGAGATTTGAAACGCAAATAAAATAATAACAATTTTCCTTTTCATAGCCTGTTTGCGGGGGTCGTGAGAATGATTGAGTGTGTTGTTCTTTAATTTTTGTTTATTGTGTCTGGTCGTTAGTTTCGGTTTATGTCAGAGGTCATTTAAGCTGGGTAAACTTGAGTAGATTTCGGTCTCGTTGCTGATTGCAAACCGTCTTTAAATAGAATGTGGAACGGTTTTTGGTACCAATCAATAAACGTGAAGAAAGTGCTAATCACCATTACTACGCGTTTTTAATAGCTATGAGTCTTTTTTATTTTTATATTTTATAATCCTTTACAATCAATAAATAAAATAGCAGATAGCAGCGTAAGCAAAAGCTTAATTACAAACGCAGTAGATGAAACATCAACAGTTGTGGAAATTTTCTTGAATAGGTTAAATGGATTATTCTATCGATAGGGTACAAATTCATATGGTACAAAGAGAAATCGCATATTAAATTTTGTGTGCACGTTGTATTTCACCGATTTCATTAATAATAACGATTAATATGCTTAATCAATTTTTTATTGGTTTTATAAAAACTATTGTTTTCTATCTAACAATGTGATTAAGCCACCAAAAATCGAGTTTATTTTGCATTTGACAATTGATACGTAAAATCAAAACAATTTGCTCATACCGATGTAAATTTGTAACAATAACGTATTTGGGACCGTAATCTGTAACCGCCAGACTGTATTGCTAACTGAAGAGTAATATAAATCAGCCGAATTTCGTGCCTCTAACGTTTGAGCAACAGAAAACCCAACCGTTCGTAACGATTTAAAAATAAAAGATTATATTTTTTAAAGGCACACTACCTTAAATTGATTTCTCACGGCACACTTGAACCTTAATTTACTCTGATTGGTTATCACTTTTGTTATTCCTATCAATTTTCTTAAACTGCATTAAAAAAAAATAAAATGGTAATTTGAAAAAGCATACAAACATAAATTTGAAACTATGAAAAATGTGTATGATGATTTTCAAAACCTATAATACCTCTTTTTGATTTGTTTAATATTAATATTTGTTTTTATCCATTGACAAGAAACAAAGGTCAACGGCCCTTACCGAGAACAAACAAAATCAAGGTAAATAAAGATTAAATTGCAGTATGGTCGGTAATTTGAAACTTCATAAATGGATTTTTTATGTTTCCCTAACATGATAATGAAGAAACGAAAAGAAAAAAATCAAAATAAAATTATCAAAAATGAAAAGAATACTTGCTTGCAGAAATCGGTTTGACAAAACGCATTAAATTACATAGAATGCTTCACAGAAATTTTTCAAAAGATGCATTCATTAAACCAAAGCATCTACTCAAAACTCAAAACTCAAAACTCAAAACTAAAGCTCTTGCAAATTTGAACCCAATTCAAACGTTCATTGCATAATTCTTTCCGGGTTTGCTCACTTTATTCTTTATCGCTTCCACAGCTTCTTCGTGACAGTATCGTACGTCCAATGGATAACTCGTGTTCTTACGACGCTTTATATACCGTACTGGTCCTGGAACAGTCATTGAAACAAGCAAAGTGAGATTTCAAATTAAACCTGGCTCGTAATTTAAGGCTTGCGCTTATTACATCCTTCTGAAATAACACTTTTGCTTGCTTGGAAGCATCGTCGAATGGCGTAGCAAAGAAGAGAGAAGAAAGTTGAATGTTCAAAGAAGTGATGTGAGAAGAACGAGACAGGCAATGTGCGATTTAAACTAAGGAGTAGATTGATGAAATCTAAACCTGCTAGCATGGGTAGGGGTAAAGCAATATACAACCTTTTCGTTGGTTAGAGAAGAACATTAGTACAGTTTCGGAGTTGAAAAATAAGTTCAATGCGCAGTACATCAACTCCGGTATCATTAACGGACATTAGGAAATATTTGTACATGTAGAACGTAGAAAAGTCCCTCAGCAAGAACAGTTCCCCACCCCCCCCCCCCCCCCCCCCCCCCCACACAGCTCAGCCTCAGTGATTAAGCAGCGTATAAATTACATCCAAAAGCAACGCCATTAGACCTACCGCCCCAGGGGTATTCAAACATCCGTTTAACAAACCATAGAACTCCACCACTGTATTGCACACACATTAGAATAAAAGTCAATTGCGTTTGGTCGGAACCGGAACCAGTAATGGTTTATTGCCGTCTGCCCATCCGGGCAACCGACTCCTTGCGGTATAACCGACAAGCAGGGAAAGAACCAATTGTGTTCTGCACAGTTCCTTTGCCTCGTTGTATCGTAGGACCGTGTGCCTCGCTTGGGCGTTGGTAATTTGCGGACCATTGCAGGTGCGATGAAACACCCCACTGGCCCACTGCACGAAGATGGCCTACCATAATTGGGTTACGGCAATGGCAATGGGACTGGAAAATGAATTACATGAAATCGATAAACTATACCATTGAGAGAAAATCGACTCCTGAAACATCCGACCCCGCCGTGAAGGAAGGTCAACCTTACCCTAGGTCTGGATTCTTGAGCGGTAACACTGTAGCAGTTGTTGCAAGCCCTTGGCAAGCTTTTCCTTGCGGTGATTGTTACCATCTCGCACACGTTATTCTCGAAGAGTTAGGAAAGATAAGACGGAACCTTCAACACGGCACCGTTCGGCGGAATAACTTCCGTCGCCACTGTCGTTTGGTAGGCCGGAAGAAGATAGTTGTCTAACGAATCGAGGCAGGTGCGAAAGTTTTGAAGGTGATTAACTATCGAATGCAATTTTCCAACCGCCGGTCGTAGGTGATACGATCGAAATGGCGTGCAGGAAGTATACGGCAAGTGTGCCCGTCCTTGGCATTGGTGGAAGGGAGATTTCATGTTGAAGCTATTGGTGGAAATGATCTGATAGACACCCATTTTCCGGTACTGTAATTCCAAAGGCAATACAGGGGTTTCAAAATGTAGTTCAGACTATTCGAGCGATC
This sequence comes from Anopheles epiroticus, assembly GCA_000349105.1. NCBI lineage: Eukaryota > Metazoa > Arthropoda > Insecta > Diptera > Culicidae > Anopheles > Anopheles epiroticus. Next base: position 361,341 of record KB670059.1, on the reverse strand, counting down.
ACACTGTTGTTCTTTCTTTGTTGTGATCATGATTTTTACTTACTTGTCCATCAAATAACAACAGACTGGTCAGTTTATTTGTAGCGTCAAAAGCATCACAATAAATAAATTAGTGTCGAGTTGTCGTAACAAACCCACAACTAGTGCTCTCTTTTTTTTCGTCTGGAATTCGGCAATTCGACTCCATTCTATCTAGAAACAACCTTCAACCGTTTAATCAAGCAGATGCTAAATTTTTGTGCGAATGTTTATTAGCATCACTCACATCTCCAGTTAGTCAGCCAGCCAGCCAGTCAGTCAGTCAAGTGTCGAGGCAGGGGTCAAATCTTGCCCAATTGTTTCTGGTGACAGCTTGATTTAGTTACCGCTGATCACCGTGCTCGGATGCTAAGTAATTTGACGGTGAATCTGTTTCATCATGACGGCGCCTGGCGAATGATTGATGTCTATTGAAATATGCACTTAAGAAGTCTTACTTGTAACACAGACGTAGTTAGAAGAGGAGACTAAAACTGCTAATCAATTTGACACAAAGGAAGAGGTGCAGGTTTTAGGCAATGCTAACTAACAGTTTCTAATCAGTCGCAATGCTATTGTTTCAATTTATCCTGCAAATTATTGCAATTAAATGAAGATGGAGTAAATGACAATTACAATTTTATGTAATGCATCATTGATAGTAGCCAGTTAGCTGCAAGAAAATACAGCTTTGATTTCATATTTTCGATTACTGTTTTCGTAATGTTTTGATGAAACTCCTATTTCGAAGTGGAAGATTTGAAGCTGTATAACATCGAATTGGCATTTGTAAAACTATTATTATGACAAAGGGAGTACAAAACGACTGTTGTCAATTGTTTCACCTGGTTACATTTATTCTGCCTCTATTATTATCAAAAAATATTTTTTAGGATTTTCATACCGATGAATTTTATATCTTTTTTCCCTTTACTTCACTGAATTATTGGTGCAATCTTTTATGCACAATTAGGCTATCAGAAATGGCGATAATATCGCTGCCCTCCCCAAATTCGGTAACTTTAAAACCACAGTATAAGTATTTTTATCGTCCGAGTACACCCGGGAGAAGGTGCCCTTCCATGACTGGGGGAAGGAAATGTCCTCCAGCCAATATGGATTATAGCTTTGTGAACTTCCCATTATGAATTGTAAACACTTAATTTTAAGCAATACGGCCTGGCCTTCACTACCGAAATAAAAAAAAATCAGTATTTATATGTGTTAAAGAATTTTGATTCAATTGAATCTATTATTTTAGTTTACGTTTTTATCTCAACAATAAAATGATCCTACTTTCAAAATATCGCTTTCCACAATAAATAAGTATAATTCATCGTTTATTTTAGGGCGGTAATTTTACGGGACATTATTTGGTCATCAACCGAATTTTCATTTATTTGTATCAGGCAAGGAAATATCATCACATGCATGTGAAGCAGAAAAAAATCAGCCAAGATGGGATCCAAACTCTATCAATTCTCTCAAAATGGATTCATTCAAAACGGGGTGGCTTGGTGGTCTCATGGGTAGCGGCGTAAGCCTGTTTCATACGATCAGGCCCGACGTTGCATCGAATCCCATTCGGAACGCTGCCGCCCCCCGTACGCAGGATTGACAATCCTGCTATGGATGGGTACACTCAGTAATAGAAAGAGCCAAAGGACATTCGTGCTCTGGTGAGGTCTTGACCCTACTGGGTTGTTGCGCCACCCAAGAAGAAGAAGAAGATTCATTCAAAATATGTTTTTCGTTAAACGGATTTCAAAATATTATATCTCAAATCTAACAATACTTTTACGAATCCATCCATCCTGTTCTCTCTCTCTCTCTAGGCTCATTATCTTGATGATAGTTTTGACTATTGCATTCTGAATAAGAAAAAAAAACCCAAAAGTACTACAACAAACATCTTCGAAAGCATTTATTTTATTTATTTAATTATTCTTAAATTGTCTGACTAAATTGATTGACATAAAAACTAAGTAAGAAATTAATGTCAGATACGTAGAGAAAACGAAAACAATGGCAAAGGTCTACGAAGATTCGAAAAGTCGGGAACGAAACTTAAATAAAGGTTAAATCCTTTGGCAGTTAAATAGGCTATGATGCCGATTAAATGAAAAACATGATCTTGCCCAAGGATCATTCTGGGCATACCCAACGGCAAGGAAGGAAAATATGTAATGAAATTATTTACATGTTACACATGCTACTCTCATATTTTTTAACGAATTACTTGTAAAAGTTTAAACAAAACATTACATTTTTTTTTATTTCAGTAGTGACGGCCTGATAAATTTACATATTCTTTTGGAACATTTACGTTATTGTCGGTTCTGTCGAGTGAGCTATAACTGAAAAGACTCTAAAACTGACACTACACTCGATAGATGTAATTGGCATTGTTATGCCAAGAAGGGTTTGATAAAAAATTATCACCATCATAAAATGAACTTGGTTTGTTCTGTGTTAATTTTGCCACAGAGTGAAATTGGACAATACAATTAACGAGATGAAACAGAGAAGAAAAACTAACAGGAAATACTATTTCGATTTTTAAGCATGTTGTAATATAATGACTAAAAAACAAAAGTGTAACTAACTTGTATCAAAAGTGTTTTTAAACTAGGTTCAATACAACTATTCATCCATTGATTTAATGTAATATCACCATAATAAGTGAGTGGATGGAAAAACAATAATTTACAACAATTTTACCACAAAAACATTTCAAATGTGTTTCTTTGTAACTGTACATGGTAAACTCAACATAAAAAAAAAATCTGATCACCAGTAAAACCATTATTTGTTTAACGGTTGAACGATTACATTTCAGTTTGAACAGAAATGAGTTCCAAATATATTCAATATTTTATTTCAGTTTTAATAGTGGAGTT
>KB670059.1:325461-355368 GCA_000349105.1 Anopheles epiroticus | reverse complement strand
GTTATTGTCGGTTCTGTCGAGTGAGCTATAACTGAAAAGACTCTAAAACTGACACTACACTCGATAGATGTAATTGGCATTGTTATGCCAAGAAGGGTTTGATAAAAAATTATCACCATCATAAAATGAACTTGGTTTGTTCTGTGTTAATTTTGCCACAGAGTGAAATTGGACAATACAATTAACGAGATGAAACAGAGAAGAAAAACTAACAGGAAATACTATTTCGATTTTTAAGCATGTTGTAATATAATGACTAAAAAACAAAAGTGTAACTAACTTGTATCAAAAGTGTTTTTAAACTAGGTTCAATACAACTATTCATCCATTGATTTAATGTAATATCACCATAATAAGTGAGTGGATGGAAAAACAATAATTTACAACAATTTTACCACAAAAACATTTCAAATGTGTTTCTTTGTAACTGTACATGGTAAACTCAACATAAAAAAAAATCTGATCACCAGTAAAACCATTATTTGTTTAACGGTTGAACGATTACATTTCAGTTTGAACAGAAATGAGTTCCAAATATATTCAATATTTTATTTCAGTTTTAATAGTGGAGTTGTATTCAGTTACATACCACATGTCTCAAGAGATGTTTATTGTACAAACGATCTTCAAAATGGCTAGATCCATATGATTCTAGAAAGTATCCAGAATAGAGGGATTCGTATTTACTATCATCCTGAATTACACATGAAGTTTTACAAGTGATCTTAAAACATGGATAGAAAATGGATAAAAACATGGATAGAAAATCTCTCATTCGTATGCTACGCTAAGAGTAGTGTAACTTCACGCTGCTAAACATTTAAACAGATTCACATTGCCATTTGAAGACCCGTTTTAAAAACAGCAATTAAAAATGATTTAATCAGTTCCAACTGTTAGGCGATCATTCCAAATCGCTTTGTTTCTCCTTTTTCACATCACACCCCAAAAACCAATTTATCCAATTGACCGAACGAAACTCAGCACTGCAAAGACCATCTCACCATCTGAAGCAGAACATTGTTTCTCGCCTGTGCATTAATAAGAAAAATACGTTATCTTCGGCACGCTGTGAATTCAACCCCATCATCCGACGGCAAACTAATTTCGCTTCAAAAAATAAAATCTTTTTCAACTGACAACGCAGCACGCGTGTTTGTGTGTGTGTGTGTTTCTGTATGTGGTGTAAATGTTTTAAAGGTTTTGGCATTTCTAGCTGCCCCTTTACGTCTGGAAAGAGTTGCGCCTTGTTTAACATGCAATTAGAATTGTTTGCAAAAGCAGCGCGCCTCAAACGAACAATTCTGCAACGCATCATGTGACGCAAATGAAGATGTTTTAATTAGAACAAATATAACAAATTGTCGCCAGCGTAAATGATTGTTAAAAGCTAGTGAACAGCGAAGGAATATTTAATAACTAATTATCAAAAAACAAACATACCATTAATTAGAAGTTGCGGTGGAGCCACGACTCTTGTTCTCGTACCCAAGCCAATCCTTTCCCCTACTTCCTGACCATTGCACCAGCAGCCCCAAAAAACCTAAAGACAACACACCCCAAATATGTCTGGACGGTCGATCGAATGACCACGCCGCTGAAAGTGTTCGTTCCTCCGTGGGGTCCGCTTCGGAAGGATTCTTCCCTCTCTGGTTATTTTTGCAACTTGCGTCAACAAATTAATCACCACTTAATCACACACTCTATTTGCACCAATTTTTACGCCACCGGCCGAACACCGACACCGACGACAGGCCGAAAAAAGGCCAAACCCATTCCCAGTCCACCACTCACTGCTGCCGCTGCACTGGAACGCGTCCTTCCTGCAAACGGAGCGTTAGCTCCACATCACCGAACAACGACCGACGCGACACGATCTGTCGCCTCTGTAGTAGGCTCATACAGGTGCAACAGCGCTGTTCATGCTGAGCTTGACGAGGGAAGGTGTTTGGAATGAAAATGGAACAGATCCTCACATTAGTACCGGCGGGCCTTCGAGCACATTAGAACTCTTGCTTCTAACACGCATCGGGCGGAGTTTTCGAGTCTTTATGGCAGCGCATTAGAGAAGTTCGCTACTGTTTGCCAATCGTTTGCGAGGACACCTTTGGGTAGTAGGTGAGTGTCGCAAGCAGAGCAGTACCTAAAATTGGTTACGAACTGATTGTTTCTATCACCTGTAGCATTTGATTATGAAAGTACGGTTTTCCAGGCGTTCAATTGCAAATAAAGGAAGCACAACAACAAAAATATATGTTCACTTATACCAAAGATGGTGGCAATCAAACTATTAAAATAATGAACAACATGAAATGAATAATTAAAATAACTGTAAAGAATTAGGTGGGTCATAAAATAATTTATAACAAACTTATTAGGAGTGCATCTTAAGCCACAATTTAACTATAATAATTTAACTGTTATGCGAAACAAATATAAAACGAAAACTAAACCGATGTGAGATTTCACTCCAGAATCAAAAGAATTTTTAATCAAGAGTTTTAAACATTTAGACGGATCCAATATTACTTATAAATAAAGTTATTGTAGAAATCCTCCTTAATTATTAAGAAAAAACTGAAGAAGAACATTTTTTAAATGTATTCAACACAATGTGTTAAATACAATACAATGCATACATTAAATACAATCAATTTGTACCAATTTGTATCAATTTTCATTTATAAATCCTTGTTCAACTTCCTGATAGTAATCTAATAAAGCTTTTTCAAAAAAAAAAATGTTTGAAAATCACTTCAAACAGATAATATTCCTCCTACCCTATCACTCCATCTTATCTTATCACAAACACACACAAGACTTGACACCAAAAAGTACCACCCAATTGTCCACCAACTATTAGCACCAACAACCTGTTCGGTTGAGCCCCGAAACAGCACTGAACAGCAGAATGGTTCTTGAGCCTACTTGTACCATTCTGTTACCGGATCCGGAAACAGAAATGAAAGGACACACGGTACAGACACCTATACGCAACTGTTGCCGTCGGCCACGTGCTTCCTACTGCTCGAAACGCTGCCAACAGACTGAAGCACCACCGGCACCGAACGGACTCTTAAAAGCAAGCACCGCATCCTATCGGGTAAGCCCCCATCGCGATACGGACGAGCAGCCGCCATCAGCCGCAACAGCATCATCATCATCAACAGCGTCGTCGTCGTCGTCGTCGTCGTCGGTATCGTCGTCACCGTCGTTTTGCGTTCGGAGAGCGGCCTTTGGGTCCGACCAATGATGATGCTTACGCTCGGGAATGGCGCGAACGCACACGCCTGTTGCGCTTGAAGCAACGGCACATGGTCAATCGTTCCACATGTGCAAAGGCAAACGCTGGTTGAATTTGATTTTTCGACGAAAGCTTTTTGAAGTCTCATTGGCTGCCGGCCATATCCCAGGGCATGCAGCAGGACAGTAGGGAAATTTGTGCAAGGTTCTTGTAAAACAACTCCGAAAGGTAGTAGAACGGTGAACGGGAAGCAGAACCGTAAGTAGTGGACTACTCACACAGAAAAAAGGGTCACCAGAACATCCGAAGACCACCGAGACCGGCTGCTGCTGTCTGACCGTTTTTATTTCAACTTCAATGCGCTTTACACCAACCCCACCCAAGATTATTTGTACGTTCGATTTATTCGTAGCAAACAGCAAACACCGGATCCCTCCCAATAGTGGGACTTAATAGGAGCATCCAAGCACAAGCTTTTAAAGCAAAACAAAATGTAGCTGTGTGCCCATACAACACATTTTTAAATCCTCGTCCCATGTGGTCCCGAGTCTCGTTCGAGAGTCTGTTTCGGTTGGCGCCGAGACGGATTTTGAACCCTCACGGTCGAAAGGACGGTACAAAAGTGGTCACCCTTTTCCACTATGAAGTTCGAGACTTGAAATAATGCTGGCTGGATGAGCGGTTAGAACACACTCATGCAGATGGGCACGCTGGCTCTCTCAGCGGATGCGAACTAGTGATGGGAGATTCATGACTAGGAAAATTTCTAGGATTCAATCCTACGAAAAATTCGAATCCAATCGGACGGATCTTATCTGGATTCGCCCAGATTGGGAGTCAATCGGATACAGATTTGCTTGGAATTCGATGGGCTTTAAAATGGAAAGCTTTCCATTCCATTTTGGTTGATAGTGAATCAATTCGGATTCGTATTTGATTTCACCTCGATAAAGATTTTATTTCAGGTGATATGCGACCAGGATTCGACAATACATTTTGATTACATTTATAATTAATCATAAAGAGGGGTTTTGTATTTTTTTTTTTCAATTTCTATTTCCAAAATGGTACCATATGTGAAAAACCTTATGTAGTTCCATTTTCTCAAATAATATATAAAAAAAAGATAACTTATTTAGCATAAATTTGTATTTTTTTATGAGCGCGATAGATTATGAATCTTATGCGAGTTTTTTCCGTTTTTTTATTCCGTTTGAACAACCAGTTAGTATTGCTATATAGGAGGATGTTCTCAAAGGGCTTGAAAGTACATAGGTAATTTATTGGAAAATCACAAGGCATTAATGGAAGTATCACAGCTCTGTCCCATTCGATTACCATCTTAATCTCTCTCTCACACATCGCGCTTTAAAAAGAAGACATGATAACATGATCGGATCGGATTCGAATCCCAAGAAAGGCTCAGATTTGGAAATTCCCATCACTAATGCATCTCGTTTGATTGCTGCTGCAGCGTGTGTTTTTGCAGAATACGCCTGTTTGGCACAATTTTCACGCATGAGTGTTTGCGCACCTTTTTTGGTGTGTAGAAGAATCGCACCATTTGAAGAGGGATTTTCTGAAAATCGACCAGTTGCCTCTATTGGGGTTACCAGTTTATCCGGCGGTACGTGCACAAGTGCGGGATCAATCAGGCTTCTTTGAGGCGCGTAAATGGGACTTGTGAACCGACACTTGTTAAATAGTGGACAACTGCACGTTTCAATTGGTTTGAATTTGTTTGGATAGTTTATATAACTTTTGTTCTCATTTGATATACGATTAACAAAAATGATTGTTTACCATTTTACATCGTTCTTTCACGTTTTTAGTATGGTTTATTCAACACGTTTTTCTTTAGTCGCAGGAACAAGCTAATAGAAGTGACGAATGTAATAAATTTCAACGGATGCTCATTTAAGAAAGAAACTTATCAAAGTGAAGCTTTATGTAGTTTCTAGTCAGCAACAAAACTAATTAACAAACAAATACAAAACATTGTCACAAAGTTTCTTTACGTTAATGCACTTCTCGTTAAAATGGACTTAAAACTTTCGATTGCCAGCCTTTCATTACCATTATCTTCTATCGCACTAAACAACAAAGTGAAGCAAACCGCATCATAAACATAAAAAGCTGAGGTTTAAGCTTTCGTTTCTTTGCTGCGCACTCGCGTCGTTATCGTGAGCAGGACGGGCATGCCGAAGGTTTCGATCAAATCTGACGTTACCTGTTCGTTTATTTGGCGCAGCTTCCCATTTGATTCACCACACACCAGCCGTGCTATCCGGTCGTTCGGACAGGTGACAATGGTGCTGGTTAGTATCCGACCACCGACGACCTCATAGTACTCGAGCTCCGTCTGCAACAGGTACGGTATCTCCTGTGGCATAAAATCCAGCAACCGAGCCCGTACGCTCTGCACAATCAGCTGTTCCGGCGTTTGGTCCGTGTGTTCGTCCGGCAAGTATTCCCACGGTTGTTGTTTCGAGTTGGCGTGTATGAAGGACATTACCTCCCGCAGTCCATCGCCTGTCATGGCGGAAACCATAAATATTTCCGTAAAATGGGGCCATCCTTCCACCCGTGGTGGATGTACTTCTGTTGTTACAGTTGGGGAGCTAATTTCTTTTTCATTTTCGCTAGACAATTTCTCTTGCAACGGTTCCTTGCCCTTCCGTCGTCTGGTAGGAGGACTATAGTTTTTAATACTTTCCAGTTGATTGCACGTCAGGTTGCGCACAATGTCGAGAAGGATGCGCTTCGATTTCAACGTATCGATTTTGTTCAGTATCAGGAAGCTCGGTATGTGGACGTATTCTTCCAGCACACGCAACAGCACCGGATTCAGTGCATGGCGTGTCCACGAGTTCGACACATCGTGCACGACACCGATCATGCTTGAGTTTTGGATCGCATGCCGGCAGGCGGACACAAACTGTGTATCGAGCTGGTGCTTCTTTATCTCTCTACTACCCACCAGTCCTGGTGTGTCGAACAGTATTGCCTGCGAGTTGGATTTGCTGTGGATCGCTTTCGATGCCTTCCGCGTGGTGTGAACCTTTGCCGAGACGGGACATACCTATCGATGAGGGAAGGAAGCACATTCCGGGTTAGACAACTTCTCACGTGGGGTACATTCCGTCGAGTACTTACACGTTGATCAATTAATCGATTAATTAGTGTGCTTTTGCCAGCATTTGGCATTCCAATCACGGCCACTTTAATGAGCCGCTCCGTGTTGTTGTTCGTGGTTGTTGCGTGCGACTGATCGGTACCACTTTCGCTGCCAACATTTTCCGACAGCCGGACACTGAAACAGCGCTGGCAGTGTTGCAGACCCTGGAAAGATGCAGGACCAGTGCGGATTCTTTGCAGTAAAAGCAACGCCATCCGTATGTCGTGCATAACGACGAGAAGGTGAAATAAATTGGGACCGGCTGCAGCAGAGGTGCCAAATTCTGTCCTTTGTTGTGATTTTGTTTTCGCATTCGGTTATGTCATACGCGACAGCTGTCAAATTTCTTCAGCATGGTTGCCAGAAAAGAAATGTTCAAAATAATATAATCAGTGCTGCCAAATTACGCTTCACCTTTGGTTGATTTTGGATTTTTAAATTTAAGACTAATACATATGATACAAATGACCACATACTTCTTTAAAAATTAAAAACACCTTATTTATTTCTTTTTTAAATCGTTAAACCAGTTGGTTTTACATTTTTCACATCATATTAAATATTAACAAATAAAAACCCTTAACCTGCAACTAATCTGGCAACCGTTTTGAATCCACCAATCAGAGTAGACCACATACGCACCCCAAATCGTAGCAATCCGATGGGGTGGATTTCCCTACACTTTGCTGCAACCCATTCATAGTAGCGCAACGCTTGCATGGTTGTTTCATCAGAAAATTCGTACTCTCTGCGCCCTTCGCGGGTTCTTCGAGAAAAGGAGTGGCAGTAACTGGTATAAGAGAAAAGCAACGACCTGGTGTACGATTTCCACCAGATTCATTCAAGCCAGTCAACGGAAAAGAAGTGACGCACTCGTGTAATTGTACGCTGCTTTGTGTTTCTCTGCGTGACCCTGTGCACAATCGTTCATTTCTACAAAGGAGAGAAAAGAATTCAGTGCAGAAGTACGCAATTCCTTTAAGCTGAAGGTGGAAGTAAAGATATTCGCATAATGTTAGCGTAAAACGAATTTCGGAGCTCACGGTTCAAAGTAGCCTATTCAGCATCCACACTTCAGTTTCATTTGTTTTTGGTGTGTGCCAGCGTGGCACTATTTGCCCATCTGGAGAAAGTTCTAGAACAACGTCATCATCATGGCTACCCCGATCTTCATTACCGTACCGACCAAGTACATCCCTATTAACGTGGCACCGACGGTAGTGGCCAAACCGTCGACCACCACAACAGCAACAACAACGGTTAAACCGCTGGTCAAACGACCTGCCTCGGTTGCTCCCTCGTCCGTGGCCTCGGACGAGGAATCGTCATCGATGGATGAGTTTATTGTGCGCGGCAAGAAGCGACGCCTGGACCATCTAACATGGGAGGAAAAGATTCAGCGGAAGTAAGTAATCCGAATTCCAAAGGATGAACCTTATCATATTCAACGATGATAACATGCTGTAATTTTTTTCCTCATCTATCTTTCACAGAAAATTGAAGAATCGTGTCGCAGCCCAAACCTCGCGCGACCGGAAGAAGGCCAAAATGGAAGAGATGGAAAAGACGATCCACGAACAGTCGGAACAGATCACTCAACTTCAGAATAGGTGCAGCAGCCTGGACACGGAGAAGAGCGCAATGTACGACAAGTATCTGGACCTTGAACGTCGGTTCGAGGATCTGCAGAAGCGTCTGCTGGCACAGGAGCTACAGCAGCAGCAGCAGCAGCATCAGCATCAGAAGGTGAAGCTAGAACCGCAGGAAGACGACGTCGTCGACGGTAGTGTGGGTTGCGTTACTGCCGGGCGCCAAACGGGATCAGCAGCATCCCCACGATGCCCTCAGCAGCAGGGACTGTACAAGTGCGGTCCGGCGGAAGCGCAAACGACACTTCCCTCGACAGCGAACGATCCACGGCTAGCAGCCCTCTGGAAGATAATTGCCATCTGCCTGCTCTACAAGACATGTTCGAAGATTTCGACGTGTCCCAGCTCGAAGAGCTTGCCGAAAGCCTGCTCGCAGGTGTCGGCGCAGACCTGGAAGACATTGATCGAGCAGGCCGCCCGGCTAATGCCGAAGTCGACCGCACCGGCCAGTGCCTGCCTGGATCAATGGTGGGGTCCCCAGCAGCGTTCCTGGAATCCGGTCGACCGGCAACCCCTGCGGGAAATTCTCTAATACTGACCACGCACAACTACAGCAAGTCGCCGTTTAACGAGCACTCCGATGCGGTTGCACCATCGTCACCATCACAACCCAAGATAGAGCAGGAGCTGGAAGAGTTACCATCACAACAGCATCAGCCTGCTACAATCCTACCGAACAGTGGTACACTCTACGGCACGTACGACAACGAAACGAACTGCATAACAATTGTACTGACGGGAGATGAGGCGGAAGAGGTTAGCGACACGACGACAGTCACTTGTCTCGAGAGCCAGGACGAGGATGGAGCCGTTGCATCGTGCGAAGAGTTAATTCTGCTTGATCAGCAACAGCAGCTGGAGGAGCCGTTGATAGAGACGCCAGAGGGAACAGCAAACTACCCATTGACGTCTCTCCCGTCGGAACCATTCGTCCCGCTTGCTCCCATTACGATCAGGCCACCTTCCCCGCTGCAGGAACTTCTTTCACCGATTGCATCCCAACCGCTCAAGAGTCCCGGTGGCTTCTCGAGCGTGTCCGATGCTGGCTACGAATCGATCGGATCGCCACAAGTTTCGTCGACGGCTTGCGATACACTGTTACCTATCGATCCCAGCATGATGTCGCTCGATTTTGCGCTGAGCGACGATTACAGCACGTTCTGGAATGTGGATCCACTGTATTCGATTCTGGAATGAACAGGGATAACCACCAAAAACGAAACCGCCCTGTGTCCCGTATCGGTACACTGTCCAATTAACTTTTAACGTTTCCCGCCCCATGTACAAAGCATAAGAGTTGTTTAGCATAAACGTTGTTCGTTCGTTAGGAATATGCTTATTTATGTAAACCCAGTCTCTACCAGTTAGGGGAATAGGTGTAACGCACATGGTAAGCATATAGTCGTAGATTATACCATTGTTTAAGTTTAAGGATCTCTATCTCACGGGTAGGATAATTGCTTTAAGTTCTCAGTAATACGTGCAAAGCTTTTAAAACTTGTGTTAGATAATTTGTTAATATATATATTGTGTTTCACCCAATTAAATATCGTAACATCAAAGCGACTTGAATGAGCAGGAGTGAATGGAAAAAATATAAAAAAAAAAGAAATAAACACATTTCTTTCACACAACCGCAAGCAACGGTAAGGTTGGCTATTGGTGGTATGCAAGAAAGAAAAGAAAAAGCGTCGATATCGATTAGTCACTGGTCGCGCGGTAAAGCACTGAATAATTCAAACACCGGCCGATCGAATTTTCTAGATCCTTCCGTACGAAGAGTACGCGTGGACGAGTCGCGTAGATGAATGTTTCTTCAAAATGTCGCGTAGAGAATTTTTCTTCAACTATGAATTGATTCGAATCACATACCATCTAAGAATTTGTAGGCAGCATTGTTATTAACGCGTGTATTTCCGTGCTCCGTGCCAAAACTAACAAAACAAATATTTGTTGGAACTTTTCCTTAGATTTACACTAACATTTTACGTACTTTTTAATTAAATTAAATTTCACTATTATTAGCAAATGAATCGATCGTAGTGGGCTTCTTGTTCATGATTCGATCGTAGTTTCCCGAGATTTGAAGCAGGTGGCTTGCGATTCGAACGTAGTTAACACGTGTATAAATTGCCCAAGGCTTAAATAACGGTAAAAACAAACAAACAAAAAGTGCCCTTTTAAGAGCTTTTCCCATTTATATCCACCGAAGAAAAGGGAAGTGGGAGATGATCAGAAAATTAAATCCTTGCGTTAATTGACAACCGTTTTTTAAACTTCTGTTAATTGAATGGGCGTTTATACCGTGCAGAAACAAAGCATAAAAACGACACAAATTCAAACAACCGTACGAGCAGAAGTATACGCGAAACAAGTCGTAACGATGTTGGCGGAAATGTGTGCTGACCCCTGCGTGGTGGTCAGTCCGATGTAAGTCAGGCAAGACGAATGTTGTTAATCTTCCATCATTCATATCTCGCCATCGCAATCATTTCCCATTTCTGCCGGGGGGAGGAGCATCAGTGTATAGGGCTGTAAGTACAATGATAAAAATGTATGTTCCCCCTGCCCTTCTCATCACGATGCGAAAACGATGTCTTCTTCGTGCTTGTTGGATCTCGACCTTGAACCTATCGCCGATTTTCCTGCTGGCCTCGAGCAAAAGAAGAAAACAGGAATCTCTACCCTACGAAGAACCTGTTTCCCTTTTGACTCACTTTGTACTCGTTGCACTTTGCGGCAGTGATGTTGATGATGATGAGGTGCGCTCTGGGAGTTTACTTGCCTTATATTTAATGGTACGCGACACGGCACGCACGAACCATTTGTGTGTGCCCGTCCGAAAATCGAAATGCTGCTGTCCCGCCGTCAGTTACTGTTTTTTCTCGGGTTGCTTGGACTGTGGGTAACGTGTTGCCATTGCGACGATATTGAACACGGTACGTTTGCTCCCGTGACGACGACTGAGGTGTTGGAAGAAACGGTAACAACGGAACGTGACCAGTTTTTCACGGAGGGACAGTTAACGACTGTGTTTGATTTGTCGGGTGAGGATGAAAGCACTACCGAGCCGAGTGAGTTTACCATAAGCAGTACACCAACGACAAGCACCACCACTACTACACCCGTCCCTAGGACACACGGTCGGATGGTTCGTTTCGGAGGGAAAAGAAGAATGGCGCGTCCAACCACGGCCGAACCACAGCGCAAAACGACGGCAAACTCGCGCACCCTTCTTAATCGACGCGGTCTTTTCAATCCGGAATTGCGCAACCGCTATCTAGGACGATTCCGTAGCACTACTACGGCAGAACCGAGCAAATAGATAAAGGTACTGTTAATAGAAATACAAGAAAAATAAACCACTCACATCCTTTTGTTATTTTGTTTTGGTTTCGGGTTCATTTCGGTTTCATACAAGAGAATCCGTAACAACACCTGCGAAAGTAAAGCGTTCAACGTTCATCATTATTTGCGCACATTAGTTAGACCGATCGACGGACGAAATAAAAGGGATCGGCAATTAACGGGGAGGAGGCGGCATGGTGTTCCCGGCTTTCACCAAATTTAACACGAACACGAACAAACCTTGTTTAAACTTTCTTCACAATCTGCACCACATCCTCGTCGTTCAGCACGTGATCGATGCCGACCTTTTGTGGTTGATGCTTAACGGACGAGCCCCACACGAGAGCACTGTTGGAAAGGGAAAAGTGAATTTAAGAGAATAAGGGAAAGAAAGATACAAGAGAGAATGTAACAATTAATTTGAATAGTAGGGAAAACAAATAATTACTTACTATTTGAATTCTTTCGCTATTGTTCGGTGAAGCTTGTTACAGAAACTCTCCACCGAGGTGTGCTCGTGATGCAGCACAATGGGTGAGCTATAGTCTGGCAGTTGTCCCTTCGGTTTAGTATAGCTGCAGGAAAACAAAATTTAAAAAAAATCAGTCAAAGAGTCGAGTCAAAATTCGGATTATTTCTACTTACATTCGCACCAGCTTTAGATATTGCCACATCATTTCAAGCAGATCGTCAAAGTTCCAATGGTGATGGGCAGAAATCGGTACGCAGTGGGGGATTTTGTAGATTACGTCCAGCTCCTCAATCGAGATCTGATCGATCTTGTTTAGCAGATAGATGCACGGGATGTAGATACGGTTGCCTTCGATCACGTCGATTAGGTCGTCCGCGGTTGCATCGTACTTGAGCGTAATGTCCGCATTGTGAATCTTGTACTCTCCCAAAATCGTTTTCACCGTGTCCAGATCCAGCTCCGACTGCGCAACGGTTGCATTCAAATTAACACCACCCTTGTCCTTCTTGCGGAAAGAAATGTTCGGCGGCTGCTTGTTCAACCGCAGACCGAACCCTTCCAACTCGTGCTCGAGCAGCTTCTTGTGTGTCAACGGTTTCAGCACGTCCAGCACCATGAAAATTAGGTTGCAGGTGCGAGCCACTGCAATAACCTGCCGACCACGACCCTTACCATCCTTCGCACCCTCGATAATTCCGGGCAAATCGAGCAGCTGTATCTTGGCGCCCTTATACTTGATACAGCCCGGCACGGTTGTCAGCGTGGTGAACTCGTATGCGGCTACCTCGGAGTAAACACCGGCCAGGTTGGATAGCAGGGTCGACTTGCCCACCGAGGGAAACCCGACGAAACCGACCCGAGCGTCACCGGTTTTGGAAACTTCGAAGCCCTGTTCAGACGCACCGCCGCCACCCTTCGGTGTGATGAGCTCACGGCGCAACTTGGCCAAACGTGCCTTCAGCAAACCCAAATGCCCAGCTGTCGCCTTGTTGCGCTGGGTACGAGCCATCTACGGTGCACAACAAGGAAAAACACAACAAATCATCATAACCTCGTCGGTGGGTGGGATGCAAGGAATCCGCCAGTTGTTGTGCCCTACACCTTTCCTTACCTCAGACTCGATTTGTGCAATTTTCTCCAGAATCGTACTCATCTTGCAAGCCTTAGCTGCACACAAGGATCAACTAAATTATTGAATGAACGCGATAAATCATTAAAATAGTTGGCAGGCAGCACACAGAATCCTGCAATTTTCCGGCGAGATATCGTGGTGTGTGCAATCGTGTAACGTTGACAATCTGCCGGCGTTTACAGTGTTGGCGTGAGGTCTTGCGAGAGTACAACTGTCTTTGCGAGGAGCTGTGGGCAATCAAAACAATTTGTCAAACATCAAGATACCCAAACAACAAAACTTAACAGAAATTCACCACTCCATAGTTTGCAGAAAGAATGATAAATATTCTTTGCTGTGCAAGATGGGTGTTATATACTTGTGAGCTTTCAGACTTTTATATAGATCTGAAGTCCACAGGACAGTTACTCGACACCGTAATACTCAAGGTGTTTGTATTTAGAAGGTGAAGTCGTCCAGAGCAAATTGACATTTCTCAACCTGACATAACACTTCCCAAATGACCAAATCGGCCTTAACCCACCGTTAACTCACTCTTAACCCACGTGGGTTAAGAGTGGGTTAACGGTGGGTTAAGGCCGATATGGTCATTTGGGAACACTTCTAGGAGCTCTGGTACAGGATTTGCCGATGAGTGATTGGGGTATTGAAAACATTATGCGTTTCAACATTACAGTATTCAAAAATGTCGCCAACCGAAAGCGCTTAAAATTCGCCTTGTAAATACATGCACCTAGCATGTAGGGTTCAGCCTTGCGTGGTGAATTGGGCCAATTTATGCAGTTCAAAATAATTTTGGTGTTTGGGTAGTACACAACGCTAATAAAATCTTTTTAGAACAAAAGTGACACTATTCGTTGCTTGGGAACTCAATTCAAACAAAACAAATCAGCTGGCAAATTCGTTACGAAAATGTGCTTTCTCAACATAGCAATCCTGCTGGTTACGTAGACATTGAACTTAGGCTTTGAATAGTAAGTTGCTGTTTTCGTTCACTAACAGTACGGTTACATGCTAACATTTTCTCTTCCAGTCACAATGTACAACAATCGCTCCTGTCCTCAAGTTCGTAGTGTATAAAGCAAAGTCCACGGCACTCTTTCTCAAGACTATCTCAATATGCTTATATTTAGAAGGATGAGTCACCCACAGCTAATAAACATGTCTCAACTTGACATAACACTTCTAGGAGCTCTGGTACAGGATTTGCCGATGAGTGATTGGGGTATTGAAAACATTATGCGTTTCAACATTACAGTACTCAAAAATATCGCCAACCGAAAGCGCTTAAAATTCGCCTTGTAAATACATGCACCTAGCATGTAGGGTTCAGCCTTGCGTGTTGAATTGGGCCAATTTATGCAGTTCAAAATAATTTTGGTGTTTGGGTAGTACACAACGCTAAGAAAATCTTTTTAGAACAAAAGTGACACTATTCGTTGATTGGGAACTCAATTCAAACAAAACAAATCAGCTGGCAAATTCGTTACGAAAACGTGCTTTCTCAACATAGCAATCCTGCTGGTTACATAGACATTGAACTTAGGCTTTAAATAGTAAGTTGCTGTTTTCGTTCACTTACAGTACGGTTACATGCTAACATTTTCTCTTCCAGTCACAATGTACAACAATCGCTCCTGTCCCCAAACTCCGGCACCACCGAAAGATGGGGTTCGGCGGTTTCCGCTGTCCGCGGCAATATTGGAAACTCCATCCATAATGAGCTCGTTCATTGAGCTAGAGGAACCACATCGTACCGCAAATGGTGTATCTCATCCACCAGCTCCAAAACAATTCATAATGTCTTATTCATCAAACTCGATGAACGACGGTGGTGTATTTTCAGCAAAGGCAACGCCACATCAACATCCTGCTTCCACGGGGAATCATGTAACCGCTTCACACACAACGAACGGTTCCTTTTTGGATGGTAGCTTTAGCTCCAACTACATCACATCAACATCAACAGTGAATAGGAAAGTCCCTTTAGCTAACTCAAGCGGTTACAATACTTGCACAAACGGAACGTACAAGGGATGGTCGTCCTCCAACAACAATTCGCTAGTACGATTGAATAACTTTCATCGCTCAAGTACGTCATCTGGTGGTACTAACCTGAACGCAACATTCCATTCCTACTCCGGTAGCTTAGCTTCGAACGAAAAACGAAAGCATCAGACAGTACTAAATGCATCTAAGTATAGTAAATCGGCCGCACTATCCTCGATAACAGGTACCGATCCCGACGCTGCAGTCAGCTCGAAAAACGGCAAAACTTCCCTTCGCATCCTTTCCGGAACGATCGAGCACCTGCAGAAGACGATACGTGAACAGGGCAGGCGGCTTCCGTTGCTACTAGAAACCGTTGCTAACGTCGTAAGCATCAAGCCAGGCATGAGAATGAAGGAAAAGGTTATTCTTCTACGGCATCGTAATCAAGGACCGGTAATGCAAGGTATATACTACGAGATTGACCACGATTTGCCGCTGCTGGAACCGGGGGATTTGGTACGTTGTGTCGGACGGCTTCAACCCGTGGGAAGCCGGTTGCAGATACTGAAAATTAGCCGAACCAGCGAGCAATACGGCCAGACAATAATGCGTCTGCAAACGGTCAGTGCGTTCACCACGAAGGTGAGACGGTAGCAGATAGAATTTCGTTCATTTTTTCCTATTTTTAAACCTTAATTTATTTAATTCCATCATACGCGCACGCTCACACGTCGGCACGTCATTAAAACATAATCTTTTCTAACTGAAAAAACGCAATTACAACAGATGTATGTACTAAATGCGATTGTATGCTATATGATTATTAAAAGAGAACTGCAGATGAACCTGTTCTCCCTAAACTAGCGTGATTTTGTGTAGTAGTGTTATTTACAATATGGAACTAATACAGATGAACTAAAACAAGCTAAAGTTAAACCACTTTCTAAAACACTAAAACCCCGAGTTAAGTTTCACGCATAATACACGAGACGAAGTGCTCTTTTCGTTTGCAAGCGAACGAAACCGAGCAGAATAATTATTAGTAGCAAAAAAAAATCGGTAATATTAAGGTAAAATAAATAAGATCAACGGGTGATGCTGCGCAATTTGCGGTTTGTGCTATCACGATCGCACTAGAATATCGTTCCCACAATCGACCGGAATGCGAAAGCAATTCACTATTCGCCCATTTTCATGTATGAAAATGAAGGCACTTTACGGAAGCGGGTACGGCCGTTTGTTGGACACTTTTCGAGATGTTGTTGCACGTCTGGCCACCCTACTCATTAACGAGCAGCACAATCAGAAAGCCTACCACTCCACTCAGCAGGGCTGTTATGTAGGGTAGATGAAACCGACGTTCCTTGCTGGGTGGTCCGCCACCTCCACGATAGCTGTTAAAAGCAATATATAAAAATGGTCGTAATCTTTCTCGCTAAAGACAATTTGCCTCGAATTACATACCGTTTCTTGGAGGCAGAGAATGGTGTCGGGGGATTCACTCCCGGAATGCTGCTGTCCAGGTAGATTATGTACCAGGTAAAGGACGAAAGCAACAGCCCGAATGCGGCGGCATACAGCGTGTGGGATACGTTTGCGGCCTGCTGGAGAAAATTGTCCTTCTCCCACGTGAATGTCGGCAGGCGTACCCGGGCGCAACGGTCTAGAAAATCGTACCACACATTGTCCAACACTGCGACGACTTTGGATCCGACCGATCGGAATGATTCTGAGGGGAAGAAGAAAATTTTGTTTACTATGGGTTGCTTCAAAATAGTGGTTGGAACGATCCATTATTTTAGGAACGAAACGGAACAAGAAAACGAAACCAATCAGTCCAATCAATCCTGACTTTGAAATGATTATGAAACCCCACCACTTTCATTTCTAACTAGCGAGGTAAATACCCGTGTAGTAGATTGTAAATAATTATCATTTTCGGAAAATTATTCTCTGATTGAAAAACATCTATATCACGCAGCTACATAGGAGGTGTGCTTGCCGAAATTTAGCCCGATATCTCATTGCTATATTTTACAGTTTCTGAATTCTGTCAAGTAGAGAGTTACATAGTAGTATCGGAACGAAGTTCCTTTCACTTCTACCATCACTACTAGCAGAGTTAAGGTTGCTGTTTTAAGGAAGCGGAATGTTCATTTTACATTGGATTGTGATCCTTTTATCTGCCTATAAGACAGGGCGTCGATAAACGTAGACACATGGTTATTTATAAAAGCAAGATTAGATGACTACATACATGCTGGTGTGTGGCCGGGGTAGGAAAGCTGGCGATGATTTCATCAAACCCTCTCGAAACCATCGTGCAGCACCGCTCGAGTAATACACACTGCCACGCAATCTGACCAATGCAAACGCAAACAAACCGCGCGGTGCGGTGCGAAGACGCCTCAAAGGTGCGGAGATAGACGCGCACATGACCTTCCCACCCATCCCGAAGGGGGTGGGAATGGATATCTAGCGTTGTAAATAGTTGCTCAATAACCACCCTTGTCCCTTGTCTCTACACACATACAACCCATTCTGTTTATACTCACCCAAATCGAAGGACGGAAGAAAATATTTCATGAAAACCGCAAGCGTTGTGGCGACGGCCAGCAGTATAAGGGTTAGCTGCCCATCGTTGGAATTTCTCTCCTGCCGAGCGTTGCGATCACTGTGGTCACCAGCTTTTAGGTCGGAAAGTTCCATATCGGATCCGTTGAATGAAAGCCGTCGGGGACGCTGCTGCACCTCTTCCGCCGTGCCTGCCATCCCATTGCCGTACCATTTTTCAGCTCCGTTTATCATTCCGCCGGCTGTACCGTTGTTGATTGTCTGTGAGCTTTCAGTGTGCAGTAAAGACGACATGACGACTCGAAAACGGTCCCGCAAAAACAACTCTTCCACTTCTATATATATGGGTCACGAACGGCTGCACTCCGGAACGAAAATTCGTCACAAAAACAGGCGCACACACACACAAGGGCAGCCGTCGCCGTATGATGCGCTCCGTATGTCGTTAATGCGCTTGCGTGGGATGGTAGTGTTTAGTGTGTTGTAATGCATTCAACTGAACCAAACTGCACCTACACACTGTTTGATGTTTTTTTTTCCTTTCTTCACTCTTAACGACTTTTGCAACGACTCAGTACACCCGTCGTAACTAGTTGTGTTTTAGGGGTAATGTTTTTGGCCACACACCCACCACCATTCGACGGTTTAAGTTTAAGGGAAACAAAATATTGCTGTCACCTTCTAGAATGTGACGCGATGCGGCTTTCGTGTGGAAAGTCTCACACAGTCACAACATTATCGAAATCGTTTGAACACAACACCACAAAATCAGATATGCAAATGCGCACGAACGTGAACGCGGTGTGTGCGTGTGGAATACCGCGGTAGAAAACAACGCGTAGCATCAGGTAAATAAAGCCCCTTTTCTTCGCCCGTTCGTCTTTCCCTTCTTCCAAAAGTTGGACAGAATGCTTTAAACGCAGTTACAACTGTCGCTCGAATACTTCTCACGCACACTGGGTAAGGAAAAGATCAAAAAGGTGCTTTTGAATTGTTTAAAAAAAAGAAAATTAAATTAACCCCTTCCCATATACAATTTAATAAATCACATATACAACCATTAATACAAAACAAATAAGGAATGGTTCTAGTCTTGATTCGTCCGTATGTTAATACATTTTTTTTTGTTCTGGAATTGTCTTATACAGTAGATTCCCGAGTTACACGGTTCTCGAGTTACGCGGATTCGGAGATACGCGGTTTTGGAAATTTGACGGCTTCATGAGCAAATTGTACTGGTTTGACACATAAATTGTCGAATGGAAAATAATTTAAATTTTTGGCAATGTTTAAAAAAAACGAAAATATTTAATTACATGGATACTCTGTACAAATCCATTAACTAAAAAATGAACGAGCTGAAAATATATTTTACAAACACAAATTACACGATTTTGACAGTATTTCGGCTGATTTTGGTTAGATTTGACTTACGCGGATATTCGAGTTACGCGGTTTTCTGTGGAACGCATTATTCGCGTAACTCGGGAATCTACTGTACTTGGGTCACGAAAAATTCGCCCCCCGGTCTATCAGGCTTTAGATAATCGGCGTTATCGACGGTTGGAGTCCATACATTAGGCCATGCGAATCGCATTGCGATTATCTGCAGTTTTTTTTTTCGTTTCCTTAATAGGCATGAATATTTTTTTGTTTTAAGGGCCTATACGCAATGCTAAACTTAAACGCTAATGTTTCAAACTTGTTCTTATTTTGATTGAGAGTTCAGAGTCGGTCTGCAATAGAAATAATCTGAATTATTTAAAAAATCTAGCGCTTTAATCAGAGTTAGGAGTTTGATGCAGCAGGCCAAGACCTCGAAGCGGTTGTAGCGCCCGACAAATCAGAAGTATTTTTTTCGGGAGCTGTCAAATTGTTGGGTCACGGATAATCTGCCTCCCGGTTAATCAGCCCCCGGATAATCGAAATTCTACTTTATTGTCAAAATTTTCTGTTAATTGTAAGACCGTATCGTTTGAGTAAATACTGAACATCTTCCTAAGCCATGAATTGCAATCATTTTTTTCCGTTTACCCATATTTCTCACAGCACGGATGAAAGGCCCCCATGTGTTCCACTGGAACTGACCTATAGTTATGTCCATGATGGCTACACTGTCCAACGGTATTTTCGCAACGCGTGACGTCGCTTGTTTGGCGCGTTTTTGCTCCATCAAAACATGTGTTGTTCGCTGTAGGCCCTTCATTTTTTTTGCCGTGAATTAATATTACTTCAATACGAATAAGAACATTTCCCATTTTGTATTGATGCTCCATAGCAATACAAGTTTGATTTGTGTTTAATCCAATGGTAAAAGAATGTCCCCAATGGCTATGTCCCAAAAATCAAATGTATTAAAATAAACCCGTCAAGAGAGACTCTGGCGCCACCGGTTTTGCGCATGTCCAACCACCGTTGCAAATGTAGTCGGGTCGGGGGAAAACAATTTTCCTCGGAGGGGAAAACGGACGTGTTGCGCTCATGCACAAACAAAACGTTTCTCCCTGCTGGGACGAGCAGACGGCGACAGCAATGGCAATCAGCGACGCTGATCAATAGCGTAGTGGTGCAACCACCTGTATGTGCAGAGAGCAAAGTTTCCCGAGTAGTGGGTAATGGCACCTGTTAGCAAAGATAAATCCTCGCGGGACACCGCGCCATAAGCGACCTTCCCAACGAAGGCCGACGCAAGCAAGCAAGCAACCACAGCAGCAGCAACAGCATTCACACAATCGCGTTCTTATCAGTTACGTCCCGATATCGATTTCTTAAAGAGTGAACGTGAATCGATTGCAGCCAATACCGCAGAGTCGTCCTACAACGTCGCCCCATTCGCTCGATGGGACCCCAGCCAGAATGTCGACCGCGTACAAACACCTGTACTCGTGTGTTACGTTTTTAATTTTCGTTTTCGTGCTTAACTTTTATAAAAACCGTATCCATGTGCATCGTGAACGGGAAGCGTCATCGTTGCGGAGTGCCACGAAATTGAAACGCACTGGAGCCCTCAACCGACCACCCCATCCCGTCAATAGCCTTGGGGATGAGTTTTTGTTCGACCTTCCCTGCCTCGATTTGAATCGGGAAAGCGAGACAACAGATCCGGGATGGCTGCACTGGGACCGTTCCAAGCAGTATCCGGGACGGTGTCTTGATGTGGAGGTGTTCTTACTGTCCGGTCCAAAAAGAATGACGACCACGCGGAGAAAAGCGCTTGATGGTGGCCCGGAAGGATTGCACTACAAGAGCACGGTCCTGCTAGGGGAACGGGGTAAGCGAAAGGATCACGAGCAACCGGACAATGCCGTGCAGAACTCATCGATATACGTGTTTCTGTCTGTGCTGGTCGTCTTGCTCCTAGCGGCCGGTGTCGATATTGCCAAACATCTTACCGGGTCAGACAGAAACGGTGGGCGAGAGGATGCCAAACGTCGCCTGTCACTGCAAAACTATCAAGCGTTGATAAGGGAAAAGCAAAAACAGTTCCGCATGATGAAGCAACACTACTCGCAACCGTCGATAAGCATTCAGCGATCAATGGATGAGTCAGTGCCGGGCGCACCGTCGGCAGGTGCGTTTGCTCGCATGGAGGAAGCACCGTCACCGGTTGGGAAATCGATCCCGACGCCACGCTTGCAGAGGAGACAGTCCGTTCCGACGTTGATGCGAACTCAGCTAGTACCTTTGGGAGGTGGAGTAGGAGGGGCCGCCTTTTCCACGGTACAGCACGTACCACCACCCTTCGGTCGTCGCACGTCGATCGACTCGTTCTGGGACGTGGACCATACGATTAAAGGAGGCGGCAATGGTCCAACATCCAGCAATGGGTCACCGCCGGAAGTGCGGAGACGTGTCCGAATGCTGCACCGCCATTAAGCCAAGTAGATCTGTCACTTTTTGTTTGTTTTAGCATGTAAGTATTGCCTGTAACGGTCGAACGACCGTTACGCCAAGTGTACGAATAATGATAAAAACTATTCGATGTGATCTCTTGATGTAAGATTTTAGAGCTTAACTTGTTGTTGACAGTGCATTCCTTTCCTGCAAAAGATTAAACTTAAAAATTAAATGAACTAGAACAACTACAACTACTACTTCAACACTGCTGGTACAATCGAATTAATAAAATTTGAACTTAAAAAATACCAAAATCTATTTTAACACCATTTCGGTGTATACGAAAGATGTGTCCATATTCATATTTTTCATATGAAAACTTTTGAAAAACCTGCAAGAAGTGAAATTTTAAAGCCCAAAGATTACACGCACTGCTATTTAGTACGTTTGGACTACATACTACTACTATGACTGCATGAAACCGATAAGGGCTGTAACGAATAATTGCTAGTTAAGAGAGTAAAGAGGAAATGAATTTCATTCTGCACATTAAATATTTAAATGTAGCTTCGAATAATTTGAAGATTTTAATGCAAAAGAAAATATGAAAACTTAATAAAACCCGAACAGAACAATATAGGTATATGTCGTGAAATCTAAAGAACACTTGGAGGGGAGGGTTATAGGTAAAATTTTAAATTTTATCGCCAGCACACGTTCAGTGTCGATTGAGACATGATTTTCTAACTCTCACTCTTAATAAAACATTTACGTAAAGAAACGGATGATGGGAAATGTTGCAGGTGGACGATGTTAAGAATGTGTTTGAATACGGAAGAGACGTTCACACATATTAAGAGTATCCGTATCGTCTGATTGATGTAAACCGTTTTGTATTATAAACTCATTTCAATAGGAGGAAATCTTGGGAAAGTTGTTTTTGATTATAATAAATAACTTCCTAAGAAAGCATACATCGAGTCTACAAGAGCGAAACAATCGTATACCGTCCTAGGGCTGTAAAAGTACACAAACATTTCCCAAAATTTACCGACTACAGTTCATACAAACTTTATGCAGGCGAAATTCAACAATCAAAAATTGCGAGCCACAACAAATCTAAATCGTAAAACCATTCTACAACAAACGACCGCACACGAAGGTTGAAAGATAGTACACGATAATTCTAGAAAGAATATTGTATTGTTTCAATTATTATACTATACACATCTTAACACATAGAAACATCGGGCACACGTCTTTATCTTAACAAATGCAACCCAGCACACGGTGGTACACATGATCTCTGCGGTCGCACACTGACGATCGAAACCCGTCTGTACTATTCCTCTCGATGTACACCCGCGGTACGCACACGCACCATTCACCGTGCAAAAATGGAAGAATTACTAAATGTGAATAAAAAATATATGTTGCTTCTGTTGCACTAAAGAATGTCTCGCATCACTTACCACGAAAATTAATCCGGCACCTTCCATTGTAGCTTCTTGCCCGTATCGTACAACGTCGACAGAGCGCGCGAAAATTCATCTTTCTCCTGCAGCTGCAGATAGTGCTTGTACAGATGAAGCGCCGTCCTGGCGTCCTCGATAGAGTCGTGCGTTTCCGACTGGATCTTGATGCCAAGAAACTGCCAGGCCAGAAAGCGCAGCGACACCATCCGATGGTGGGGCAGGTGGAACAGATGCACCGTATCGACGACCTGCTCCGGCGGCACGATGATGTTGATCACACGAAAATCGTTGCGCAAACCGTGCCCCACAAAAATGACGCCACTGTCGACGAGAAAGCGCAGCTTTTGGTACGAGTTCTTCAGCGTGGTCAACCGCTTGTTGCTAAAGTTGGCGTCCAGGTCGCCCGGCTTGATGCCGGAAAATTTGGTCAGATAGTCGACGACCTGCTCCTGGGTGGAGATGTAGTCGTCCATAAACGGGACGCCCTCGTAATCGCCCTGCCCCCGAATGCACGTGATCCTGGCCACGCTCATGTGGCTCGGCTTCACGGTCGACATTTTGCCGTCCGATCGGATTTCGCTCTCCTCCGGATTGAGCGTTACGAACTCTGCATCCATCGCGACCAGATCGCCTGCCTGGAAGCATTCGGTTCGCCCGAGCGGTTTAAACAGGACGGTTGCTTCCGCATCTGCTCGGCTCACGTGCTTCGCTTCAAGATCGTCGTTGTCGAGCGATCGTTCGATACCATCGTCCGGCATTTGACCAGAGGCACCATCATCGTTGGTTTCGTCTTCATAAAGATCGGTTGTGAAGGGGTTTACATATTGCGTGAGTTGTTCACTGTGCAATCCTAGCCCCAGGCGGCACTGTTCTTCCGCCAGAACGCTGCTAGTGTAGAACAGGACGCACGGTACCTTCCAGTCGAGCGTAAACCATACCGCTTCCTGCACCGGAACCGGCGATATGCTAAAATCGTTAAAAATGTACCAACTTCCTGCGGTGGTGCTGCCTGTGTCTCCCGTTTGCTTCAGGTGTTGGTAGTATGCCGGAACGTGGATTAGCGATACAAGGTTGTGCTGGGAACCGTCGTTGATGTAGCACACCACTGCCGTCAGGTTGTAGGTTTTAGTTACTTTTTCCGATTGTCGTTGATCGTCTACGAATGAGAAACCAGTAGTACATTACAAGAGGACGAACCACATCACCAATTCTCAGTGAATTACATATTCGGGTATAACTTACCAACAGGAGCGCTTTCTTCCTCCTTTCCATCCGCTTCCGAGGGTGTGCTGGGCTCAGGGACAACCGAGTTCGGCAACACTGGTTCCCCATTGGAAGCCGTTCTCAGTGAACTGATGTCAAGGTTCTGTTGTTCATCGAGCGACATCTGGAAGCTGAGCGGGAACCATGATTTTTGCATACCATGCGCTGCCGCAGCGGACGCCGTTGAGGACGCAGACGATATCACACAGGGCGACGATTTTCTAAAATATGTCAAAAGACGTTAAACAACGGTTGGGAAAAAACGAACGAAACTTACCTTGGATGAGCGAAATGACAATCGACGCGTGAACAATTGGTTCCATAACGGCAAATCTTCGTACCGGTGCCACCAGATCCATTAAACGACACCGACGTTTGATCGCTACTCGCTCCCGAGCCTGCCACCGTCGTACCGGCATTCGCCGCTCCCTGCTGTGTGCTGGGCGAAGACTGTGTACCGAGCGGACGGGACATTTGGCGCTTCAGATACTCAAGCTCTTTCTCGTTGTCGAGGCCACAGTTGATCGACAGAATTGCCGGCAAACCAGTAACGCGGGATTTTTGATTAGTTGGCGTGAACTTGTTGCATGTTTCGCACCAGGCTGGTGTTGTTTTTTCCACCCCGAGCGAGTGTTTTAAAATCGTCCCAAAGGTGCCCTCCACGTTGTTGGTGGTTGCGGTCGGATACAACAAGCTGCAGACGAGCAGGACATTGTCCTTAACACGCGTCGTGTTGCATTTGTTACACCTGTGTGTCGTTTGCTGCTGCGTACCGAACAGGCGCCCAATTTCCGACTCTTCCTGGCCAACGCCACCCGATGCCGTTTGCGACTGTGCCGTCCCTGGCGATTTTCCGGGATTATTGCCCAGATTAAGGATCTGGAACTTTTGCACACTGTCTAGCTCTAGCGTGTGCTGCGCCGGTTGCTCGTAAAAGTGCATCGTTTCGTTCTTCTTCATTGCTTCCAGCAGTTCGGAGTGGATTTGATGCAGGACAAACCGATTCCAGTTCTGTATGAGGCTTATAAGATTCACGTTCGCGCTGCTGGAGGACAGAATCAGCCCGAGCGCGGCCGCCTCCGGGACGGTGCGGAAGGAACGCAGAAAGTTGCTTGCTTGGCACGGTGAGCTGGAGCTGCCCACGTTCAGCATGTGGAACAGAAAACCAAGCTCACACGAAAGGCAGAACTCCTTGGCACAGCAGTGGGCCAGAATCGCTTTGCGAAGAGGAATGATGAAGTACAGCACCTGCAGCATCGCGTTGCAGTACGCGTTTGGCAGGTTTGCCTCCAGCCCGACGAAGCTCGTCTGGTTGAACTGCTCAAAGTCAAAGTCCTGGGTGCCGAGCTTGCTATACTTTACCTCCACCTTACGATACCGGCGCGGTACAAGCTTCATACCTTGCTGCTCCGAACCGGTGCCCCCTTTGGTGGCGGAAGCACCTCCGTGTGTGGACGATGCGGTAGATCCAGCCGTCATCGTTCCGTTCGCACCATCAACCAAATAGGGAATTTGATTGCGCAGTCCGGTGCGCGGATTCGGTGCGTACCCGATCGGTCCTTGCATCTTCATCGTGGAAATTACAACCGGATCGATCGGTTTCGTTCGCCAATGTTCGTACGTGTTCATCCAGGGCGGCCAATCACTCAGCCACCGATCGCCGGTTGTTAAATGGGGCAGCAGCACGGAAGATAGCGGGAAGTTGGTGTCCGTTAGTGGCACGAATGGTGTCGCCGGTTCGATCGTATCCGCAAACTCTGTGTCCCGCGAATAGGGATTAAATTGCAATGTCGGTGTATTGATTTTCGCGCCAGTGATCAAATTTATGTGGCCAGATTGATCGCCGAACGCCATCGCTTGGCTGGTGGCGCTAATGTCGAATGAAAGACACTGTGACCCGCTGGTGTTGATCTGGAACATGCATACCCGCGGTTCGCTCAGCTCTACCGTGTCGACGAGCTGAAGCTGACCGTGGGGAGACACGACGGCCAGACGGGAATAGTGCGAGGGTAGGAAGCGTAGCAGCTGCGGTTCCACTAACACCTGAATGGGAGAAACCAAGCGCAGCATGCGCATATCGTACACCATGAGAAAGCGATCGATCGTTAGGTTACCCTGGCGACCGCTCAGGCCACACGAAATCAGATAGTTGCCCTGCACGTCAAAGTCCGACAGGCTGCCCGAGTGCGTCGGAAGCTCGTGCTCGATTGAGAGTGTGTTCGGATCAAGTAACGTGACCTTGCCGTACGCATCACCGGCGCAAAGGTAACGCGAATGGCGTCGCAGGATTGCACATCCGTTCACGCCTGCCATAACGCTCGTCAACTCGGTTCCTGTAGCCAGGTCCAGCTCGATCAGGTCACTTTGGTGACCTCCCATCAGCAGCCGGGCGGGTGCGTGCTCGATCATACACACCATATCGACCATACGTTCCGAGCGGAAGGTAAACTTAGGTATGCCGCGTCGTATCTGATGCCTCAGGGTGGTTGGCGTTAGTGCCAGTATGCCCGCATCGATCGTCACTATCTGCCGAACGACCTCGTTTGCATGCACTTGAAACGAGGTGTACTTTTGCATGGCGCTTCCATAGTACGACGTTACGTGCCCGCCCTGGTTGCCCATCCAGATCAGCTCTTCCTGTGTGTCGAAGCATACCGTGGACACGCCAAAACGATCTCCACCATCCGCCATAATCATGCCATGCTCAATATATTCCGCCTCGGACGATCCAATGTTAAATGCACCGTATTCTGGCGCATCCGGATATTCCGGTACCGCTCCAGTTGGATCGTTGTCGTACACTGGTCGTATGCGGAAAGAAATAGGAATTTGCAAATTGTTTGTGAATGTGAAGGGATTGTTGGTAACAGGAATGAAGAACGATACTTACTCGTTAGTGTGATGATGTCTTCGGCTCTCGGATTGCCCGGATCACCACCGGTCATGTAGACGTAGTCCATCTTTCGGAAGTTCGTCACAAGTACAAGCACACATACACCTCAGTTAATAGCTCTTACTCTCCCTCAGCGTTGCACTTTCCGAAGAGAACCGTGTACGTGTAAAATCCGCGGCATCTAGCAACCCACTTTCTTCCTGTACCGTGCGACAGACGCTCAACCGGATGATGACAACCAAACACCACCAATGCAAACTGTTGCACTCCACACCAGCAACACGCCTCCCTCCCCTTCCTGCTAACGAGGACGGGGCTGTTGTGGATATAGTTGTGAAATGGCCTCGTTCTGACGGGTAACAAAGACGCGGTCGCGTTGTTGATGATGATGATGCGGATTAACGGTACTGCTTTCTTTCTTCTTCCTTCGCTACGGCAACGGTTGTCTGTTTCTATCGCGCTGTGTGGTTTATGTTGTCTTGCTGTTTCGTTGTAGCGATTTCTGCACAGTTGTTTTTTACGGTCTTTCGCCACCGCAACCACTGCCACTGTTGCCCTGCCGCCAAGTCAACCAACGAGACGGATTTTGTTTTGTGTGAAAATGTAAACAATATGAACGCGATCCCAAGTGGCGATGCGATTGTTTTGACAGAAGATGCACAAGCCGCTCGCCGTTGAGTTTTCTTAAAAAGTTATTGCTTCCTGATCATACTTTATACTTTTAGCAAGCATTTAGAAATTAAATCGAGATAGGGATAGCTAGTTTTATCCCAGAATTTGGTATCGTATCTCATTTTTCATGTTTCATTACTTCCAGAATGCAACGAGTACTAAAACTGGATGTTCTAACAACAGTGGACGAGCCAAAACCAAGGTGAATAGAGCTCTTCACAGTGGGACCTTCCATTTTGCTTACCCAATGTCCAGTGGAAAACTAAAAGGAGAAAAACATGTCCCATAAACGATGCAAATCAAAGAAAACTCAAGGGGGAAACCTCATGGCGGACCACAATGTTTACATGTTTTTAAAAAATTGATTACAGCCAGTAAATTAAACTACTACTACTGCTTTTACTACTAGATTTTAGATTTAATTTTAGTTTGATTAGTTTAGGTTGTAGAGGTGAATGTTAACCTGACGGGTTAATAATCTCCTTAAAAATAAAGATAAAATGTTTTAAGGTCATTAGCAAATGATTTATTTTCCAAAACAAAAAAAAACTGATTATAGCGATCACGCGTATAATAAATACACAGTGACTCTATCGCTATACGAAAAAATCGTTCTACGGGAAAATATGTTCCATATTTTTTAGGCAGTAATATCTGTATTGTAATATCTGATGTATTAGCAACAACTACAATGACAAAGACCCCAATCAGCCGGAAATAGTAATAAAATCGAACCTTGTGGCTGATTTACTGACGGCGAACGAGTATGTCGGCCACGCGAAGGATGTGGCCTTGTAAATCAAACCCGTCGGTTGACAGCAATCTTCTCAAACGTTGGACACCAATAACTAACCTTCTCGCTAGTTGCTCTCCCAAATAATTTGAGGAGCCTATGCCGCAGAAGGGGGTGAAAAGGGAAGAGGGATTTCTTTCTGATCCGAATTAGCAAGTTAAAGGCAGGGTGCTTATATTATTGGAAAAATTCGAATGTCTCTTTATTCAAAGTTCGGTCCCTTTTATACCCCCGTGAGCCTGTACAATTTTACAGAGAGTAGTGTATTCTTTCCGAGGATAGTTAGTACATAAGCGTGAGTTCCACGTGTTAGTATTGGTGGCGTTTCTTTAATGCGCTTTACACGTAGCGTACCCGGATTCTAGATTAAGGTGATCACGCACTTCGCGAATCTACTGATGTCATTGGTATTGAATAATCGCACGCGTAACACACAGATTTTATAGTTCTTGGTCGCTGTTCTCAATTCTCCTTTCAATGTTAATTAATAGTTTCTTTTAAATTTCTTTTTCCAACTGGACAGTATGTTCCTTCATCGTCAAACCGCACCAAGCATCATCGCCAAGATCATCATCAGTGCCATGATCATCTGAAGGCGTCAGACCATCGGAACGTTCAACCTCGGACTCATGTGAGACTTAACCTGCGTTTTTGTTAAAAGTTGTGTATGTTTTAATAACAAATTATCAATAAATATATAAAAACAAACTAATTGGAATAATAGTTCTGAGTTTTAATGATGACTTGCTAGAAAATTAAATACAAAGAATAATATACCTGGTCGATTTAACGAAAGAAAGCTGCTTAGTAGCTGTTTAATTGAACCAAGACGAACTTTGATGCTTGTTATCTACTGCATGCTACCTATTTAAACAGCGATCTTTAGCGTGCTAAAATTGGCTGCTACGTCCTTGATCATGTTATTCTAAATAACATCCAAACTGGATAAATGTTTCAAATGGTATAAAATAATAAATTATGCGCCTAAGCCGGAAAAAGGTATTCGTTCTCCCTCTAGTGCATTGTATTTACTACAACATGTAAAAGCGAGAAAGCATATCTATTTTCTTAGTAGCTTGTCACATGTTGAAGATCCATTTGAGCAATTACTTCGCCTTTCGTAACTCTTACTAATGTATCATATTGTGCATCACTTCAAAGAAAGAAGAGCTCTTTTAACATTGAATTTATTTTGCAGTGAGAACCCTGAAAAATCGGGCATTATGTAGGGTTTGGATGTTCGAGCTGGCAGCGATGGGCTGTTGGCAGAGCTCTTCAAGATGGGCCCGGAGAGGCTTGCCGCGCATCGGCTGATTACCAGGATTTGGGACCAGGAAGAACTACCGGACGAATGGAAACTGGGGGTCATTCGCCCAGTGTACAAA
>KB670059.1:225043-320499 GCA_000349105.1 Anopheles epiroticus | reverse complement strand
GCGAGGCCGATAGGATTGGATTGAGGATCAATGCGACGAAGACAAAGTACTTGCTTGCCGGAGGCTTTGGCGACCTGGCCATGTCACGAAACGGATTGGCGACCTGGCCATGTCACGTAGACGTGCTCAGCAATGAGCGGGCCAAGAAGAGAGAGAGTAGGGTTTGGAGCTGTTTTTTGGCACAGTGTCCAGAACTTCAAGAAATATGCAATGAGCTTAATAGGATTATGTATAAAAATAATGCGAAATTCCTTATTTTTATTGGTTTAACGATTTTCTAGGTCATGCTGTTTTTCTGGCTTACAATAATTATTAGTGTCATATTGTAGGATGTCAGTTCTCACTACGGTGGAACTGTCCGGATAAGATTTGCACCTCGATCATGTTGTGTAGGAGACCGATACCGCAATCACCTCCACCACTATTTTCTTCGAAAATGATAAACAGGAAAATCTGTATCACAATGTACTACTTACTACTACTAATACTTCTAATACTAATAGTAATTGCAACTAAATTAGATTAGTAGATGAATAAAAATGGATCATAATTGTCGAAATCCTAGATTTTAGACTTTAAATAAAAATACACCTATGTTACAAATGTATTGGTAATGAATGTGAATTCATCATATTCAATACCAATATATTGGTAATGAATGTGATGAATAAAAAATGAAATTGATGATTCATATTTGTTGTGTTGTTGAGAAACTGGGGCGATTTGTGGTTACACTTAAGACGAACTTTATTTACAACACTTAAAACTTAAACAATGTACACGGGCCGCGCGTGCCGACCGCACCGTGCGCCCCTGCCGAGAGCTCCTGCTCGATCGGCTGCTGGGAAGACACTCCTTGGGCGACGACACACACTAAGCACACACCGCTTAGTGCGTGTACGATAGTGTGCGTAACACACTATCGTCCTCCTGGACATCAACCGGTGGCAACCCAGTTGACACGGTGAGTCCAGGGGTCGTCAACACGGCTGGCCATAACAATATTAATGATGATTTATTATTTACAATAAATTTAAATATCAGTAGACGACGAATACATTATTACAAAAATAACATGGGGACGCCCAGTACAAAATGTAACTCTTTTAGAAAAGGACGATATAACGAAACAATAATAAAATGTGCATTTGCCAACCTACGGATAGTGTGTTTTATAGTGTATGATTTTTTAAAAACATGGGATGATATCACTTACGCTTGATCTCACGCTTGATCTTTGGTAGGCTTCCACCACGTGGAGAGCCGCAGACCAATGATGTCTATGTCATCACCGTATGTCATGATTTGGCATGATTTGGAGGTGGAGATTTTGGGAACCTTCTTCTACGAGTCGCGGATGGCCCTCTCTAGCACCAGGTTGAAAAAGAGACAGGCAGCCCATCACCCTGGCGCAAACCCTGTAAGATATTGTAGGATCAGGGAGAATATTTTGACAGTATTGAACATCGTAATACCCTTGTAGTTATTGCAGTTCAATTTATTCTTCTTCTTGTATATGCGATGGATGTTGCCAAGATTTCAGTCACAAGGCATCGATTCACCGACGAACATCAGAAATTTTCAAACTTTCCTTGCTCTGAGATACCCAAGCAATAGGTCTCCAGCAAACGTCGTACCTGCACCACACTTCACAACTAGCTATGTAAAAAGGTTATGCAAATACTTATGCTCAACAATTTTACTCTTAATGCCCGGAAATTGATTTGATCAGCAGAAATTATAACTTATAACGAGATCTTACGTCAGCCAATTTACCGCTCAACACTGCATTGCCACATTAGTGATGGTTCAATCTAAGGTGACGTGGGGCGAAAAAATACGTAAAGTGTGTTTATTTATTCGGTAGTAACGGTCCAGCCGTATTGCTTGCAAAGATGTGTTATTTTGTGAAAAAGATATTTATTATGCGGGATCTACTTCAACGAAGCTGGACCTAGCACGATTAATCGCAAATGTGATTTTCTGTAAATAAGAAAATGTTGAGTAGAACATATAATTTTGCATCTGCGTTAGTATTTCTAGAAAACTTACATCAGTAGATGTTTGTTGTGTCTCGACATCCCGTGAACAGCACACGACTGTTCTGCTTTTGCAGTAAAAGGTTGGTAAACTTCTTTCCATTCATTGTCCTATGCTGGGACAGCTCGTTTGATTCACACAGGTCCCTTTAGTACCGTCTGGATACGAACATTCGTCTGATGGATTTAAGAAGTCAAAAAGATATTCTGGAGACTCTCACCACGGTAAATCTATGACCGAATTGATCCAAACGTCGTGTGCATAAACATAAAGGCCGATTGCTGGCTCTCCAAAGCCACAGTTTTCGCCAAGCATGTACAATCCCAGCAAGTGTTTTGAACCATTTCAATAATCGATAGGCGACCCCGGTTTCACATCGCAGCTCTTCGGCACGAGTGATAGGTAATTTTGAAGATATAGATGTTCTAACTGCAAACCTCTTGAAAGTCGATCACGTTGCTCCTCAGTAGGGTTAAATTGGATGTTTAAAAGAACTGAAAGCCCGTTAACGGCCAAGTACTCGTTATCTGTGAATGATTTAAAAAAAAAGTTATTGAATGATTATATCAATGCCATTAATTTACTGACCTTTTGATAGATCATCGGTAAGAGCGCTAGCGTACAAAATTACTTTTCCATCATTATTAAACGAATTTGAAACGTTGGCTGTAGTTGAAGACGATGATGAGACAAGCTTTAAAATTGCAATGTTATCATAGAGGGAATTGGTTGTGTAGTTGGGATGTATAAAAATGTCTCGGATGCTAATGGACGATTGATCGGTAAAAACCACTCTGGAATAATAAGAGCTAGAGAAAAAGAGATATAAAGAAAGAGAGAGTGAGTGAGAGAGAGAAAGGCCAGTTTGCTGATAAAATTTGTAAAAG
Source organism: Anopheles epiroticus (assembly GCA_000349105.1). Taxonomy (NCBI): domain Eukaryota; kingdom Metazoa; phylum Arthropoda; class Insecta; order Diptera; family Culicidae; genus Anopheles; species Anopheles epiroticus. The sequence continues at coordinate 317,572 of KB670059.1, read as the reverse complement.
ATATTTTAAATGAATCTCCTAAACTATTACTTACATCAAATCGCTTGCACACTGTGCCAGTGTAACCACAATATCTTTTCTAATCAATACTCCAGCGCATTCCGGCGCTTCAATTTTACCCGGATTGGCTTGAATAGAAACCATGTAATCGATAGTTTTGATCGGCTCAAATAGTTTGGTATTAATATTATTAATTGGGCGACGATACTCTAAATGACGTTTGGCGCACACTAGTGGATCGAACGATACTTCTTCACCTTCCTTGCGCATAATTTCGGTTATCCAATCAGCGAATTTGGAGAGTCTGATGAATACATCTAGCTTGGGGATACCATTGTTAGCATACAGCGAGCTAATATCATAAAATGCCTTTCTTGTAATGTATGTCGGATGAATAAACACACTAGAGATATTAAATGGTTTGCCTCGCACCATTACAGATGACAGCTTCCTACAACTAAGAAACCGTTGCGAAAGATGATAATTTACCATTGTGCCAGACAGTGAGCGGGAGCCACTACAAAATTGTCTGATATCGATACACCCAGACATGCAGTTCTTCCTTCTTTATATGTTATGAAAACTATGTGCTGATATATCCGCAATGGTTCTTCTTTATCATCTTCAGTGGTAGATATGCTCTTAGTTTCCTCTTTTTCCTTGTAACGATTTAAATCCGTTTCTATTAAACCTAAGAGAAAACATAAATTATAATTAAATTAAAAACAATCTTACAAGTCTTCACTATGACAAAAACTTCACATGAGGCTTAAGACCAATAAACTAAGGTGATAATTTACTAGATAGGTTGGTAATGACCATCAAAAAAATAGCTTCGTAATACTTATCGCTAATAATAAATGTATCGTGCTACAGAGTTTGTTGCCAGCACGCTCCGAAACGGCTGCGTTATAATTATAAATCTTTGCACACACCTTATGGAGGTATAACAACAGGCTTTTTAGCTTTCCAACATTTTATTATGTTGCATTTTACTAGATTTAATAGCTTTGATAGTTAACTCTTACACTTTTATTAAAAAAACTGGCTAAGCAAAGCTTTTTTGTAAAAACGATTTTGATCTTAATTACAGTAAAAACAACCTAGAAAAAAAAACAACGAGCAGTCAACTGCTGAATTATCAATGAAAATTAAGCGGACACCTTGTCTAAACTGTAATAATTTGCCAGTTTTATGACACTTTCTCGAAAACTGCACTACTGAAAACGTGTAGCCATCACTTCATGTTCATTCAAAGCGTATCAAAACGAATTTGATTGTGAAGTTTGTATTTTATACGACAGTGTTCACATACTCACAGTGCACTGTTACACCCAACACCAAAACTTAAAAAAGCAGAATGTAAGCTAACATCTTCTAGAAGATACTAGACTGAGACAAACCAAAAACTGACTGACTGAGGAACCAAAGAATGCAAAGTTGCAGAGGCGAATGTTAGCCTGCTGGCTCAAATTCTCTATAAAATAAGAATAAAATTAAATAAGAATAAATATCTTTCTGCTTTTGGTTTAGCTTGTCCGAGGTAGGCTCGAGATAGCTACCACACAAACGATAATGAAACTGGTTTGCTACACGCTGATATCAGAAACGATTTGGGCGGTGCGAGAATTGAATTCAAGCTCAAGCTAAATTTAAAATAAACACCAAATGGACTGTACCGAAACGGGTTTTATAATAGATTTTTTTATAATAGTATGAGTGCTTGCGTATCACAACAAAGTTCACTACATTCTATTCAAATTTAGACAACAGTTGAATTAAAAGGAGAGGTTAAGTAGTCACCTGCAAAGGTGTTTAGAAGACATAAATACAAGTTATCAAGCAACGAACCAACATTTACCAAGCGTCTTCGGCACGTGGCTTGTTGACATTGATAATCCAATCTGGTCTCGAACGCAGTATTCTCCTGCACTGATTCTAAACAACATCACGCTGCCGACTCAGCTGACGAACATGTATAGCGTGTGTAGCAAAAAGTTAGTTTCTTAAGTTATTCTTCTTTTGCTTTAGTTTGGATTTAAAAAAAAATTCAGCCCTGCACTATACGCATTGTTATCCCAATTGGTGTTGTTCTTATGCTTGTATATTCTAAAAATGTACTTCAAAAAAAGGAAAAAACAAGGTCTTAAAAGGAAGAAATTAGATTGAATGTCAATCGTGCTGGCGTTGAATGGCGGGCGTGATGGGTGGTCAAATGGTAACGACGTAGGCCTGATAAGATTCTAAAACTGGTACAATTATTTTGTCCAATTTCTTTCGATTACCACCATTACGGTCATCACTTGGTTATGATTAAAGTCAGCGGGTTTAAAAATATAATTACGATACCGTTCACCAGAGAGAGCTATACTTTCCCGAATTCAGGATAGATATAGGAGGACAATTTATAGCCCAAACATGTTGTTGGTGTTATGGTTGGTGTTATGTTTGTTATGGTGTTAAAATAATATCGCAGTTATTTTTCATTTTAGTTTTAGTTAATCCACACATTACTTCAACATATAAAAGAGTAATGGCTTCCGATCGCTATGTAATTGCTATTATTGTTGAAAACATTTTCATCAATTTTATCAGGATCAATCCTGAAATCCTCGTTTTCACTTGAATGGTATACGGTTCAAAGCGCAACTTTATAATAGATAAAATTATATGAAATCTATAAAACTAAGTTTTTATCTTAAACTTTATATTACGAAGATATTAACACTAACGCTGAGACTCATGCATGAAAAGGTGGTTATGTCCAAATACGATACACGATGTTTGGGTGAGTGCCTATTTGAACTACAATCTGATAATTACTGTGTTCTTAGAACTTCCTTTGTGAGGAAATCTATTTACTACAAAAAGATTATCTCCACATGCTCTAGATAACATGCCAATCGCGATCTAGAATGGATAAAAACGGTTATTATACACGAGATACAGGTAATGGCGGACTGATGGGCGAAAGGTAGTAGCGCAAGGCTCCTACGGTAACATAAGTTCCGACGTTGTTCGTTGATCTCATTTAGGTTGACTATCATAATAGAAATTAATTAGTAATTTTTATACCAGCTTTGATAACATTTTTGGTTCATTGATTTATTATCACTCTGCACTATCTACTGCACTTAAACGCTTAAACTACTGAGAGTGTGAATGTCAGAATTGCAGGATTTTTTCAACCCGTCCATCGTACGTAACGGTCATTTCCATTCCGGTTACTATCAAAGTAATCATGATAAATATTTTGTTTAATCCAGTTCAGTTGCTCCGAAATGCTAATGCAACAGTGCAACTCATCCGTCAATCTGCTGCAGGGCATCGTTTCATCCAGCATGCATATACATCATTAATCAAGTGCTGAGGTTAGTTCTCTATGTAAAGCAAACTAAAATGCCAGGATGGACAAATAGACCACAATTTGTCACGATTACCGCTTTCCAGCCTTCGAGAAAATTAACCTGCAACCATCGCCCACAGAAGATGACGTGACAAATCACGATTTGATCCTAATCGCAAATACTAGAAAAACTGTGACGAAACTGCAAACGTTGGTACATGGCTACCATGTAGGTAAGCTGCAATAGAATCATTAATTAGCTTCAGCTAAGCCGCTGCCTTACCCAAGATGCTGAATGAGTATACCATCCCTGGCATGCTCAATCCGTCCAAGGGTCATCAACGGTCACCGGTTTTGTCTTACACAACCCTTTTCCCATTGCCGTACGATCGTTGGCTTAAAACGAAACGCAGTCCTGAAGCTAAAAGTCATTCTCGGGAAGAAGAATGATTAATTGTTTAGGAAATGTTTCAATTGCAGTAACGTCCAACCTACCTACCTTACTGGAACCGGTGGTCACCGCTGATGGAAGACATGGGAAATGTACTGTCGGTCATACGACTTTTGTAACATGGTCATACGATTTATGTTGTGCTTTCTCTATGATAAAGAAAAAAAGTTAGACCGCTGCATAGGTCAAATGCAGCTTCTCTCAAGCTGCATGGTAATGGCCCAACCGGTTTGGAATAAAGGACCTCTTGAGGGCCACGAGGAAAACGGGTTTGCTGATCAGATTACATAATGTTACCGCCATGCCGGATGTCCCGAACTGTGTCTGAGGCGAGCCGTCCACCAGTGGATGACCGGGACGACTCCTTTTTTGGACGCTCCTCTCATAAAGCGTACCGATCGTGCAGCAACTGTAACAGCCGCCATACAACACCAAAGCGGCATTAATTTATTTGTTTTAAATACGATGCATCCTTCCGCTACAAAGAGTACTGCACTTCCAGGCTTTGGAACGCAGGCTGGCCGAAAGGACTGTTGCTGTACCTCGCATGCCGCTACCCTTATGACCGGCATTTCGCTATCCGAGTGGATGGTACTTTTTTATTAATTTTCCTCCATCATTTTAAAAAGAAAATGCCTACATTGATAGCATTGAAAGGGGTTTTACGGCGGAAGAACAGGAAGAGGTGCGTAGTTTGAAATGACGAAAGTCATAAAATAAAACAAACATAAACATTGGCACCCAAGCCCAGTGAAGGAATGGTGCCAAACGGTATGCTGGCAGCCAGCAGGGGGAAATCTATGTTTCATCCCTATCGGTGCATTTACACGCAAGGACACAACTTTTCCCCTTTCGCCGTTGTAGAGTTTTTGGTGGATTGATTCAAAGTTAAACGTGTGTGCTGGGGAGTGTATGTTTGCGTTCCTGCGTCTTTGATTGATACATTTTCCCTTTCATCCTAACTTTTGTCATGAAACCGAACCTCTCTCATTCGCTCTTTCTCCTATCGATTCTCTAGATTAACGCAAGCTTTTTACCTCCCAACGGCAAAGTATAAAACAAAATTTGTCCACAAATGTAACATTCGTGCTCGATTCCTACTCCTCGTCCACGTCTAGGAATCACAGCGTCCGCATGTCATCGCCGACGTCATAAAAAGTCAAAATTATAGCATTCACACTCATACCTTCCGGTGATCCTTGAGCGCGTTTCCTTTCTTCTCCCTGCCGATTGGCTTTCTTTTGCTTTTGATTATTTATTTTGATTGCCTACCAGTGGAAACACTTCCACAGGAGAGAAAAAACCCTCCTCCAGGACCGATTTCCCAATACGTTTGCGTTGGTTTTGCGCTTACGGTTTCATCCCCGAGTCCCATCTCTCCAATGCACCCTTGTCCACAGGGTCAACAACTCGTTCACCGGGCAAACGATGGGAAAGGGAAAAGGCTCCCTAGTTGCACCTTTTGCCACACTTTACAAACACTGTACGGGCCCTGCATCGTCGGGAAAAAGATTACATTAACACTTATGACAATTGTGTCATAAATTTTATGACTTTCACGATCGAGACAAAATCCACACTGGAGTGTCTTTTCGCTTACAGTACGGGATACGTTCAGCTGCATTTTTTGTTTAGTTTTGTCGATGCAACTCAGCGGTACTTGAACATTGTTTTTATTTTATTCCACCCCGTTCCTTTAGGACGTACTTTTTTATTTTTAATATTTTGATGACTGACAAGATTTTTTTCGTTCTTGTTGCTTTTGTACTGGATCTGTCTGTTTATGTTTACGATCGTGCGCACTTTACGTGCAGGCTGTTGTCCTCTTCATCCAGCATTAATCCGTTAGATGTTCAGTAAAAGTGCGGGGTAACACTCGTGGCGGAGAATCAGTAGCGCTCAAGAGGGTATCATTTTCGATTTTTTGCGATCGATTTTTATGTCGCTGTTTCAACGGGGCTCGTAAATTAGATAATTTTATCACTTGAGAATTGCTTTTCATCCTGGAAGAAATAAAAAACAAATGAGTCAAAGTATCATTTGTGTAATTTTTAAACAGTGATAGTTTTTTTGTGTGAGAAAAGTTTATTAAAAGATGGGAACAAAAAATGAGAACAAATTTAGCATTAACTAAACAATGCCTTTTTTCTTCACGAAAGATGCTCAATGGTACGAGCAGATTAATTGCATCTACAGGCCTTTTTGTGAACATTTTACTCATGGTGCATTCTTCGAGAGTATGTAGTTCACTAGACTAAGCGCTCATCACTCACTATTTAAATTAAAAGTATGGTGAGTTAATTTTGATAACTAAAAAAAGCAAATGAGTGTGGTACAATAGGAAGTAACGATTGTATTGTATTGTATTAACGTACTTAGTGAGTTCATACGCTTTATCAGCTTTGTAACAAACTCCTTAGAAATAGACCCTTTATTTAACGTTTTGATGCCAGATATGTTGCCCGGGCAATACAATTTTCTTTTTCCTTATTTTTATATTTAAATTTTTGTTTTACAAATTCTGTCCTGAAAGCACTCGGTACAAACGAATAGTTTAAGCGCCCGAAGGTATGCAATATGGTGTTTCGCTAAGTGTTAAAAGAAATCATAAAATTCATTCCTTTTGTTCTCTAACTGACATATGGAGATGTTCAACATGTTAAAAGTTTGTATAAAATTAACAAAACATGTTAATTAACATTATAATAAATAGAGGGTATGGTCATAGAAGATATTTCCCAATGATTAATTCGTCCTCTCTTGTATTTGATTTAGTCGAACGTTCAAGAAAATCTTCACGATTGAAGAAATCGTGTACACGATTACATCTGAACAATATTTCCAAATACGATGTAAAGTTATTGACAAGTTAAGACAAGCTTTGCAATAGTCCTAATATCTCAAAATACAGACAAATACCTGCTAAACACTTGTCATTGCTTTTCAATTGATTTGCTTATTCCATTGAACGGTTGTGAAAACGAAACCTTTCCTCTTTTTTCTCTTTCTTCATTTTTTCGAGTGAAAAAGTAGCAAGACACGTGTTCGTTCGTCCCGTTAGCGCGTAAGGTTCCTGTCGGCACAATTATGTGCCACCGTGTACTTGTAACACATTTACCTTTATTAGAGCTTTTGTGTTTGTTTACTGGTTTTCCCTTTTAGCTTTGCTCTTCGCGCCGAAGAAGAACCGTAGGAGGTGGTCAGCTGTCACCACGGCACAATGGTTAAGCGATCCGCAACCAAACGGCACGTGCGCGGTACGAAACCAAACCTTCGGTCAGTAGCCTGTTTCATCCCCCGGGGAAAGCATAAGCGTGTGTTACTTTTTGAACCGTAAATGTCTAACAACATCCCTGCGCAAATGGATACTCTCGGGTATCCTTGCGGTATGCGCATGCGTCGGAGTACTTGAGACAGAATAGGAAAGAAATCTGTTTTCTATTTTGGACCACATGAACCTTTTTGAGGGAGGGTACAACGTTTCTGGCAGTTTGTATGCCACCTTCTTCCTGTTACTCTCTTCAGCTCGAATGCCAGCGTAAGGCCCTTCTGCGGTGTTCAGGATGTCTCTGTTTATAGTTCATATTTTCGTTCATATTTGCTTAAATCACTTTGTTGGTTGTTCCTGTTTCCTTTCTACGCACATTTATCGGTAACAAAAGCTATACTGCTCATCTGCCACACGTCCCATCGAGTAGTTCGTACTGCAAACATTGATAGTCGAAAATATAAGGGAAGGCCACATAGGCATTTGGGGACCAGGAACGGGTACAACCAGCATGAATGCACGTATTTAAACCTCCCTAAAATATTACACGGGGAGAAACAACGTACCGTGTGGTCCTGCTTGTATCATTCTGTTTTAGGTGATGTTAACAGTGCTATGCAGAAATGTGATTTCTATGCTCAAAGGAGATTTAATAACTAACCCAACGGGGGTTTTCTTCACAAAAATGAAATCTTGTAAAGGGAGAAACACATTTTGCACTTATGTTATGACAACAAATTTAAATTTCTATATCTTTATTTTTACGCCATACTCTGTGTTACAATAATATTGTTAGTCACTGTGCCGTGATCATATTACTCCGTTCATCCCTGCCCGCTGTTGTTTGCGAGGGATGATACGGAACAGCACACACCGAGAAAACGCTGGATAGGGTCCGTTCGGTAGAAAAAGGGCAAACGGCTGACGCATCAACGAGGGTCGCTGCCATATGGGAAAAGCAGATCAACCGCTCGGATCAACAGCGGTAGCAGGAACAGCAGCAGCAGCAGAAACAGTAACTGCAAACAGTTGTCCCGTTGGTGCAGGGTCTTTCCAGCAGGGGTTACAGGCTATTTTTATCATCGTAAAATCTACGCCAACGCAACGCATACCCACACCAGAGAAAGGCTGCAGAATGCAACGTACCCGTGCGGCATGGTATGATGGGTAAATTAAATTACTTGCTCCGGTACTTTGTCTTGCTTTTCCATATAGTAACACAGTGTACGCACGCGCGGGCTGTTGGCTCGTGCACCATGTTTATCGAAGATCGCTGGCGCATTTACGGTCGATGCGTCATCTGTCGCTGTGAGCATACCTTTGCCGGAACATAGAGCGTCTGATAACGAGGCGAAGCTTGACAAAGCTTATCGATGTTTGGTGGTAAGTCAAACCAAACCAACTCGTCCGAAGGATTAGGTATAGAAAAAGTCGTAAAACTGGCCGACATTTCAAATGGTTCGTTTTTGGAACAGCACAACAACCTATCAGTAGCATCTTGACAGATCTGGCGATAACTATACACGGAGGGTCGTAAAACGGTGCCGGACAGTGGATTCTATTAATTAGTCATTAAAAAAACTCTCCCTATAATGCATGGTTTGTGATCGCTTGGCTTTGTTCCTTTGTAAAAACATGTTTTCAGATGATATAAACCGTGTTCGGCAAGATAGTGGTTGAAATAGCAGCAGCATGTTCGTTTCCATTTTTGCGTGATTTATGGTTGATGGCCTTTCGATCAATCGAGCTGTAACTCATCAAGTTGTTTAGCCACTGGAACTAATGGCGAACGGGCGGATTAAATTAAGATGCTTCTATTTAAATTCAAAGGCATCCCGGGAGACTGGTAAGAATTAGTTTGTTTTAATGAAAGCAATTTTTTGTCAAATCATTCCGTGTCGTGTTAATGGAGTTTTGATTGCATTATGAAGAAGGGTCGTTGCACTGAAGTCGAACTTAAGAATCTGTTTTGAGGTAGATTTGTTAAGTAGTAGTAGTTTGTCTAGTAGTTCACAACATGTCAATTGCTTCCAAGGGAATTTAGATAAATATTATCTTTAGTGCATAGTTTACCTTAGACATCTTTCACAAAAAGATCTTTCAATAATTTTAACATTTGTTTGTATATTTTATTTTTACTATATTTTTTCCTTTACAAACAGTGAGAACATTAATCTTACGATGGTATATTATGCCTCATCGGGATCAGTTTATTATGGCTTAAAATATGTTTCAATTAAATAGGGGTTTATAATAACATGTATAACCTTTCGCACAAAACAAAAAGTGAAGTTTTTGGCTTTAGTGGTAAGGAATAATTCTTTTGTTTACTTGTTTTTAGTTTTATGATTATGGTTATTTTTCTTCTGAAGCTGTCAATTTCTGGGTCGCGAATAATAAGCCCAGCGGTTAAAAATAGTCCGAATAATCAGAGTTCTACTGTATATTGAAGATCATGTAAATTTTTCGCGTAAAAAATATGACCAAGACATTACAATGATAAAAACATGTACTTTAAGCATGTAGAGCGCTTTTATTCTTAAAGCATAGGTAGAGTAATAATTAGCACAAAATTACACGGTGCATAAGTATGCATATTGCAATTTGTTCTTTCGACCAACAACACTAGAATTCTAAATAAATCATTGGTTTTAGATCTGCACATTCTACTAATGATATCTAAAAAACATATATGTTACGACATATCACTAACTATTGGCGATCGGGACCACTAAATCAAGAATGTTTATCAGAAACGCAATTTTCCTAACACAGTGCTGGTGTATTGATTTCTTTTGCTATTCATTGATAAAGGGTAAATGATGGTAAATGGTAATTTTTTTTTAAAGGATTTGGAATTTACCAAAAAGGAATTGGTTTATATGCAATCTCTGAATGAGACTTTTTATAATTGCAGTATACATTGCAGCAAATATGCAGCCTATTTTCAACATTTATTCCTTTACGCTATTGCCACCTTTTGCAACCGTTCTGCTTCGTAATCCCACCTCATCTGTCGTTGCGATTAAAGAGCTATCTTTGGTTGTTCATAACACACTACCAGTAAGACTATCCCCAAAAATCCGCACCAGAAACATATGTCCTTTGCATTGTAAACCACACAAAGCAACTAGTGAGGAGGAAAAAGTAGAATCAACCCGCTACCTTACTGGGTCATAACCCACAAGAAGAGTCTTTTCAAACAGAAGCCACCTCTGTTAACTTTAGCGCAGGCTGCCGCCGTCATGCAATCAGCAGCGCATTTTTCGTTTTTAAAGCTGTAAATTTATTTATCACACGGATAAATCCTATTTTATTCGCGAAGGATGCAATATCCGCTTGCACGCGTTCCTTTATTTTTGAAAACGTTTTTTTTTTTGTAGTTCGTTTTCTCCTGCTTCTGTGATGCTCTGAAATTTGATCGTTTTATTACATCGTTAAATCGTCCTCCCGGGTTTGTTGCGCTCTGCCTAGCGAGCGCGATTGATCCACCAAAACCGCACCGGTGTGCTGCTGCAACTGCAATATTCGAGGGACGGCGTTTTGATGCTTCCACCAGCTGACTGACCGTGCCCGACGTCATTTGACGTTTTGGGATCGAATCGATCAAACAGGCGCACGGTTGTTCGCCATCGATCCGTGGTGATCCGGGCTGATCCCGTGTTCTTTCGTTCTTCCGTCAGCCTGTCTTAAATGTGTCGTCCCATGGTTTCCCTTTTTCGTAAATCAAAGTTTTTTTTCCACGATTCGCATCATCCAACGAAAGCATTTGATTGATATCGGCATCTTTTAACGCCGGCAAAGAACCCGCCAGAAGGAAGCTTGACTCAAGAGCGATAGATCGCAATTTATTATGATTTTTATTAGATTCTTAGCCGTTTGGATACACTTTGTTGAGGGTAAGGGGATGGAATTGAGCAGGGGCGATTGTGCATTCGGAATCGGACAGACAATGCACTTTAGACACGGTGGTGCCTCTGCTGCTTCCTTTTGCGACATCTTCGCTATCCTTCCTTGTTAAATCTCGGCAGGCAGTCCTGGAGGCAACGTTGCTTCACCACGTTTGCCTTGTGACTTTGCGTTTGCATCATCAAGATTTGGCCGGTTCATCATTATTAGAGTTTATTTATGATTAGATATGGAGATTTGTTTTCCCTTGGAATGCGTTGGACAGAAGAGTCAATAAAAGACGCCGCCATGTAGCATATGAGTCTGGCTTTGACAATTGATGTTTCCTCAAAACATCAAAGCTGATTTAAAAATAGACGAAAGCGAGGGTAAGCTGTTTGTTTGCCTCACCAGTTGGGCTTTCTGTCCTTCAAATTTGCCCATTTATCGTCCACAAACGGTCACTCATCGGTTTCATTGCAGGACAGCAATGTATAACAGCACATTATTAATGTACGATCTTTTTGTAAGTTTAATGTGCCGAAATTTCGTTCCTGTAGCCTTCTTATTTCGCTAGCCGCGTATGAGACATAATGCTACCGGTCATCTAATCGCTTCCGTTGGGTCGACCGTTTTGCGGAACATTATTGGTTCTCGTCATAATGGTGTTCAAAACGATCTTCTCTAATAGTGCTTTTTTGAGTGAGTATGGTTCTTCCTTCTATACATGTTTCCTCTTCCCTTTTTTAATAGCATCTTCAGTTCATTTGCAATAACAAATTGCATGCGGAGTGATTGCAAAGCATAAAAAATGATGTACTTAACTTTTCAGTCGCTTTTTTGGCTGGTGTCGTTAAGATGCAAAAGGTGCAACAAAGTCTTTATAGCCCTGACTGTAATGCGGGATGCATGAAACGCTTTATGCACCGAGGGATAAACGGTTTTCAGCTATGCACAAAACCGATTGACTGTACTGTGTTTAGGCGAGTCATAAAAATTGCAGCCATCCTTTTTGGTAACTGTCGGAGCTCGCGTTTAATGACTTCTAATCCAATCAGCGCTCGTCTGAACCGTGATAGCATGTCGATTCTGCAGTGAGATGGAACTGCTGACAAAATGATTTAAGCACTGCGTGTATAATTTTTTAAAACTTTGGTATTGCACTGCATAATATTTTTCTTTTCAGGGGACATTTTCGTATAGTATAGCAGTGGAATATTTTTATGATCTTTTGCGCTTCGGCAAATAGACTTTCCTTACAAAGTCATTTACGTAACACATTATGGAATATAAATAATATTTTTAACGATGGTTTTCACCTGAGTAAAACTAACAAAACTAAACTAGATAATATGTAAAGAATATTTTTAAACAAATCAAATATTATGTATTTGTTTATTCGTTTTAGAGTGAATTAAATATCCTGTATTTAATCACGCTTGCCTCTTTTTACGATTAACTTAAATAGTATATTTTAAAATATGTTTTTCGTTGAAACTTTTATAGAAGCAATGCGGCCTGACCGTTACTTGCGAATAAAAAAAAACTTAAAAAAAAAACTTTTTTCTCAAGATTATTTTATGCAATCGCAACGAAATTAATAATTAAAAGGGATGTATCAACAATTTTGCTATCATTACTTCGAAAAAATCCTTCTCGGACAGACATTTAAAAAAGAAATAAATGAACTAGAACCTATTATTCATATATTAGAGAAAAAGATGAATGAAGCCAACAGACTAAAATATTTTTAAAACGACCAAAACAAATGAACCTCTGTTACCAGTTACTCCCATCGGTTAAGCAAAAAGGGTGCAAATGTGACGCGCGCTCACTTTTTGCATATCTAATGTCAGTCCTGTCTGAAACACATTCCTGATAAATGAAACCGAGTTTGCAAACACACATAGCTTGCACTGTCGACAAACAGTAATAGGTGGGTAAATATATTTTGATAATTTTTCTCACATCCTTTTCTCCGCTTTGCCCCGACTACAAAGTCACATTTTGTGCATTTGCATACACGGGTGTCATTTGTTCACCTTCCAATGGTGTCATATTAGAAGTTCGTTACTCTCACAAGATTCCACCTCAACGATTCGGAAGGTTTAACGGATTCGAACGATGAAAGATAATATTTCAATATTTTCGACTGTGACACTTTCACCCCTTCTGTCGCGATGGGATACAAGATTATGTTTTTGTTTTCTCTCACCGAACGCTTCCAGTACACACTTCCGCATTGAAAGAAGTATGGTCGAGTCGTCGTGTGATAATTTAGCATAAGTAAGATGCAACCACACCAACCACCCCTCGCGATTTGTTTGCGTCGTTTTACGATCATCGATATTAAATTACTGTTTTGCTATCAAACGAAAGCCTTTTCCTAGGGGAAAAGAGTTTGGTTTTGCATACGGCAACCATAAGCAACTGCCTAAACATGAAAAGGGATATGATACATTGCCTTTAGAGAGGGTTTTTGTAAGCATTGTTGTTCTTAGTTTAGTGAGAATACATCGTTGGCTCATCTGCTTGCTAAAATAGGGGGCTTATAATCGAGATACAGAGTCCGCATTTCCTAAAAAAGTATTTATTCACTTAAAATGAAAACAAAAATATTTTAATAAACACATGACTTTCAAATAATTGGCATTATCCATAACCGACCTATTATTACTAATTAAAACATTCCAATGTCCACACTTTTTAATCCTTAAGAAATTTCAACTGGAATTATCTCCCTACGGGTTTACCTACCATCCACTGTAAATGAAGTGTAATCCGTTTGAGTGCAACCGAAATCCTTAGACATCGGAAAGCAAAAAAAAATGACACAAAGCAAATAGGATCAAACGAGTTGAGCGTGTTGTAATGCGAGAAACCCCCGCTGAGACAGTTTTGTTTGTGCGGAGAGGGAATAACGCTTTGTTTTGACGCTTTTGTTTGGCCATCCGGTTGACATACTTTTTGAGCCCTTTCTCCCCTTTCCGTAACCCTTTCACCAGAACCCAAATCGCATGCACTCGAAAGCAGTACGTCTTACCGGGAAGGGAAACAATTTCTCCCAGAGGAGTATCGCTGTTCTGCAACTGAACAAACGGAATCCTTTCGATTTTCATAATATTGCCATAAATCTTTGCCCCTGTGCGTGTGTGTGCGCGCGTCGCGATGCTCTTTTCTGGTGCGCTCGATCGAACTCTCACTAGAAAGGTAGTGGAAATAATTTGTCTACAAGAACGTATTGTATTCGGTGGAAATGTTTTTGTCAAGCGGAAGAGGCACAGAAAAGGCGAGCCACTTGAAAGATCTTAATAAAATCTATTATCTGGTCGATGGCACATCTTTGAAGTACCATCCACAAGATATATCTTTGTTCACAAGATTGTATAAGTTTTTTGCGTGTTATGATGATTTTATTCGTGAGAATTTAAACGTTATTTTTTGTAGATGGATTTAAATTAAATCGTCACATATGAAAACAGGCATGATTTTTTAAACAACACATTTCCAAATAAAAAATGATAAATTTTAAATAAAAAGTAAATGTTTCAGTGACTTCGGAGCTCCCGATGTTCCATTGCTCCTAGCTCTATTCTGGTTAGCTGCTACTGCGTATGCTCTTCGTCTTGGACCTTGGATCTTTGTTTACTTCTTTGCGAGGGTCACATCCTTGCAAAGAGCTTCTGTTTTAGGCTGAGTAAGCAACCCTGCACATCTTTTATTCCTTATTTTTGTTCTGTTACATTTCGCTATATTGAAAAGCACAGGTTAAAAGGAGTATATTGATACACAGTTTTCGAAATAAGAATATTTTACATTTATTTGGCGTATGTAAAAAAAACACATACATATATCAATATATTACAAAAATATGATGTCAATGCATTCCGTAAAATATTACAAAAATATAATGTCAATGCTATTTGCAGTACAATTTTTCTGCTATTGAATGTGGCCCAAAGCTATAAAAGATGCTCATCCCTGGCGTTTAGTAGATAATCTTATGAAGATAGAATATTGTGTAAATTGCTGATATATATTTTTTCATTTCCGAAGTGACGACCAGGCCGTAATGCTTAAAATTGCTTATGTATAACATAAATGAAAGAATACATATGACACCTCCTTGTGGTAACCCTGATGATATAGTAAAAGCAAGAGAAGCAATTGAAGCGATCTTGACCCGATTTTCTCAATATAGGATGATGGGTACAAGCAGATTCTACAGTGTGATAATATTATTCTTGAATTAATGAGAAATTTAAAAATGCCGCTATGGTCGTTGCCAGTGACTACAAACGCAAAAAAGCTCTTAAGCATCACTGAAAATAATTAAGCCAACTCAACACACATATATTAAGCCTTAATATCCCAGTGTAGCACCGAACAACAAATGGTCGAGAAGATCGTCGTTGACGTAAATAGCGTCAAACCTTTAAGGTAAGCGCGCAACTCCCCTCCATTCTCTCAATAAAACTTCATTATTCTCGGCAAGCGCCTCCATTTCCCGACGTTTGCACCACATTATCACACTCTCTTATTATTATATATTACTTGATACAGATGCACCATCCCATCCATCAAAATCGTCCAATCTAAATTATCCAAAATCGGGACAACAACAAAAATCCCTTCTCAAACCAGCGTGTTCAGCGCCGCTGAAGTTGTTTCCCTTTGTGTGAGATAGTGAAATCCCTGCGTTCCTACAGATGTGTCGTGTTTTTTGGGTGTAAGATCCTTGCTGTCTCGCGGATAGTGTTGTTTCCCGTTTTGGCTAGGGGCTGCTTGATCGATTGCGATTTAATGATTGATTGTGCAGCGTGCGTCGTTTAACAAACTTCGTACGAAGCATATCCTCCAAGCGCCACTATTACGAAATAAAAAGGATACAAGCAGGGGAAACAACTAGATTTGTTGCTATGTTCACATGTTATGCGTTTAGTCCAGTTTAAACGTTGGGCATTGCAAGTTTTGTGTGGACTATAAAGTGAGGTTTGCAAGAGGTGAGCAGGAGCTGAAAGCAACCGTTGACGGGGTTGTCGTGTTCTATCAGGGCAAACGATCTTCAATCATAGGTTTGAGATAACACCTCCTTTTTGTGCAGATGCACTTGGAAGGATGTGAGCAAACCATCCCTTTCCAAACCATATAAGGAAAAAAACTGTTTAAAAAATGAAATAGTTTTTTCAACACTTTCAGGAACCATCAAATTTTACACCAGTTTTCAATAGATGTGTAAGAATACTTAGCTTCAAATTTTCTCGTAGAATTCCAAAAATAAGACCGTTACTGTCATTGATCATGATGAATTCATTTCATATCTTAACTTAGCAAAAAAACACGGTACTGTGGTACTGTGTGTCAACTATTGTTAACCGCTTTTCCTTGACAATACGGTCTGACCATTCCTACTGAATAAAAACTCGCTATTATGCATATTTGTAAGCTTTTTAACTCACTGAATCAAAAGAACATCACCTATCACCTGGCGCTGATTCAATGTTTGCGAGGGATAACTGTTAAACTGGAACGTTTAATATTTCTTTTTCATTTTCATTCCTTGCACTCCTCATATCCACAACATTACGCTTGAAAAGTTTACATGCCGAAGCGGGGTAACACTTTCACTTTCCATTTTATGTGTTATTAATGATACGATTATGCAATTGCACCACACGATGCGATCGTCACGGTTGTCCATCAAGTGCAACGGACGTTTCTCCATTTTCTGTCGCCCGGGATTGTCACAGGGCTAAGGCTTACCGATCATGATCGTCGTCAGCTTGAGAACCGTATCGAATTTGAGGTGCATGTTTCGAACATCGGATTCTAATTCGTGCCCTCGACAGACACCTCAGATCTATGAAAAAGGGTTACAGCTAGCGACAAACCTCGACTGGTCCCTCAAAACAGGAATGGAGAAAGTATTTGTACGCAGTTTTCGCTCGGGTGAATGAAAAATCGATCCTGGGAAAACGAGTTACGTACACGTCTGGAGTGGCGTAGAGACACGATGTTCGGATTTGTTACAACTTACGCATGTAACGAACAAGCAGTATTGCCGAGGGCAAGAAGAGGGCACCCGTGGGGCAACGTTTCGTTCCTTTCGGATAGCAAATCGATTAGACTGTGACAAACAATTTATCATTTCAGTCGAGTGGACACTTTTGCTCCGGTTGGTCACTTTCTATTGCTGTCTAATTTATGTTCCGTTGTACCTTTCTGTGGCGGTAGGACATTTATCATTCAAAGCGTTGCTTAGGAGAAGCGTTTGTTAATGTTGCAACGGTCAAGGTTGTACCGTCCGATTTATGTTTGCATGCACAAATGCAGTTAATTCGTTGCATATCTTACAGTTATACGAATTTCTAGCAACACTTCCAATAGTTTAGAGTTCTTAAAATTAAATAAATTTCTGTCGGGCGCCTTTGAACATTATTGATCCATTTTCATTGCATCCATTATGCTTTGTGCCCATTATTTTAAGCACCACTTTGTCAACGTTTATCACCCAGCAGCACTTCCCACTACTCTCAAGTGGAAAAGTGCACTTTAATTGGACTGCGTCAAACACCGAGTGGAATAGTTCCCACGCATAAAAATAATCTAAATGGTCTCAACCGTCTCTTACGCACTGCGGGGGGGTGATGACTGCGTCTACAAGTAATCTGTCAATATTAATCAAGAGTGGTTGGGGATATGTAGAATGTAACAGATCAAGGCATATAATGGATTGCAGGAACTCGCTAAAGACAATTGTGTAAAGAGTTTTCTACAAATTTGTTGCTGTGCAGATTCTGACATATTTTTAACACATACACATACAAATAATTTTTGGATTTTATTTTATATTTAGCTACTATCCATGATGAAACTAATTAAAAACTTTTACTAACCTAATAAAATAACATAATAATGCAAAGAATAGATAATTGGGGTATCAATTTAGTGACAGAGTGTATTTTTCACGGTATAAATCAAAATATCTAAAAAATTAAAATGCCAAATGTTTTTTATTTAATAAATTTGTTTCCAAATTGAGAATCGGTGTGAACGTATTCAATTGGAAATAAAATGGGTGTGACATTCAGGCTGTGATTGATTTTAAATTAAGTACTCCCTCTTTCCCCATCTGTTTTTAAAAAAACTTGTCCAATTAGACATGAACGAATAAACCATTTGGTTTGTAGTCGTAATGCAAGCCTCCCATATCATTTACTTAAGAAGAAGTTAGCTGTGCTCAAGACTGTTAAAGTTCAGTTCAAGTCGGGTACTTATCGCATTTATATATTTAAAAATGATTGAGCTTTCCTTTGCTCATGTTATGTAATTCTGTCTATAAAAATGAGCAATATTAAGATTTTGGAAAAACAACTAGCATTTCAACAAAACCAAGCAAAAACTTAAATCATGGGTACATCATTAAAAGCCGTAAATCATTATGGATTATTGATTGACACTTTAAGATGTATGATGTGGTATTGATTTTCTATAAGGTAAATTAGTGGCTAGGTCTAGAAGATACATATATAACATACGGAAGGAAACAGAGAGAGGGAAAATTGGAATAATTTAAATGAAGAATCTAGAAGGACATCTAGTGATTTAGCATTGATTTTTTTTAAATTAAATTTGATTCATTTGATTAGAATCCCTCATGTATAGGTTCACATTTAAATTACAAATAATCTCAATGCCATTCTGTCTAATCTTTAAGCAATGCTCGTCAAAACCGATAGTTAACCACATTCATGTCCCTTGTCAATTTTTATATTCTCGTTTCTTTCACCCATTCTCTCAACCGTTGTCGCTAGGTGTCATTCGACGTAATGATAGCAATTTTCAGTCTAACTTGACACCTCTTGTGTGCAACGCCTACCTTCACTTTCTTAATTTCTGTCCATTCGTTCCCACTCAGAGCAGAATCACACTAGCGCTTACGGGCTCACCGGATCCGGGTGTGAAACCTTACCCTTGCAGTACCTTTTGGTCTACACACCGCAATTTACAACGAAAGACAGCGAAAAGAGGATGCTCATTAAAATTATCCTTCACGGTGAACACCTCTCCTTCACCTACCTCGATGACCGGATATTGCCGTTTGGGGAAAGATTGTTCCCTTGTGGAAGGTGGAGGGAATTAAAAGGTGAAACCACCAAGCGTGTGCAAAGCTTTTTAACGGAAAGAATGTATGATAATAATTTGAGAGTACCCTTTCGAGGCAAGCTAAACTTTCTTTCACATCCTGGTATCGCCCTTCATTGGACATCTTTTTGGTGGTTCATTTGTTGAAGAAGCTTGCCCTTCGTGTGTTTGGCTGAAGGAAGAGGGAGAAGCTATAGTGAGAAAAGGCTCCAAATGGGTAATTTCCGGTTCACTTCCCCCATCGTAAAGGAAGCAAACGAGTTGCTTGATCGTTTTTGGACGATCCCTTCTCTTGGGCTTGCTTTAACTTGTAACGTGTAAAACGATATTGAACAGCCCAAGTGAATACGGATGAATTAGAATCCCCTTCGCCCGGATTTGACCAAACAATCTGCTGCTCCGGTCATGTTCTGGTCTGGATCGTTTCCTTTTCAACAAAGAAAATTGCAACATCGAAAGCAGAATTGCAAATTTGTACCAGCATAGCACCGTTCCATACAAAGGAAGATCCCCTTACTTAACCAGCGCCGCTTATGAAGCCATGCTGTGGAGGAAGGAACAAAAAGGAAAGTGAAGATTATTTACATTCTACTCTTCAAGCGCTCTTCTGTCATTGTGCTCTGGGAATGACCCTAGAGCCGGATGACTTTGGCCCTCAAGTCACGTGAAGGAAAATGATGAAGAACGAAGAGATCGGGATGACTTTAATCACTTGTACGTTCCCTCATCCATCCCCAGGGTTCTTAACGTACATTAAACTGTAATCAAATCTCTCCGGAAAACCAAAAATCCTCATCCCTGCTCTAACGCACCTGCGGTAAATCTTGAGTCCAGCAACCGACCGGCACACCGAGCAACGACTGGCCATCCACAACCAACACGGGAAAAAGGGTGGATTCATTCACACAACGCTCAGCTGAGCGTGACCACTTCCGCCTGGTGGTGCAAGTCGCGCAGTCTCATTTTTCCCAGCCTTATACAAACCGGCAAACAGGTGAAGCCCGTGTCTGGCGCTGATGATGGCACTTTGCACAGCTCAGAATGGGAGTTCCCATCGTATCTCTGCCGTAGGGCAGATTTTTCTGCACCTCACGGCAGCCAAGGTTAGGACGGGCAGCGAACCAAAACCAGCGGCAAGCTCCCACGACGAGATGGTTATGGGGGCACCGTTTCCACAGTCACTTGCATCTGGGAGACAATGAGTCGATCGTAGATAAGATCTTGATTTCCGCGGCCTCGCTTCGATGCGCCACAGTGAAGATGACGAGCCATCATCATGGCCGCATTTTGTCCGTTAGGGATCACCGGGAAGATCACCGGGGTTTTTTTGGGGGGAAAGCACATACGTTGAAGGTAGAACAGTCTCAGCTGGAATAGCCTTCCGGATGTCCTCATTGAAGATGTCAACGGTCAAGATTGTCGACAGGAGACGAGAACATTATTTTGGAAACAAAAGTTCGTTACACAATTTCAACTAGGCAGAAGGGTGGGAAACGACTCGCGACACGTCCCTGGACTGCTTGGTAACCTGGCCCGTAACCTTGGAACGCATTTACAAACGACTTCCGCCCGCTGGTTATCATTGCGACCGTTGGCACAGTAACGTTGGGACATGCTACCCGCGTAAAAGTAGATCAAAGGGCAGTGGGAAATAAGCTTCACGCATCACAGGAAAGGATGGTGGTGTTCCCACCATAACTGGTATTCTCTTGCAGGACGTTATGCAAAAATGAAACAGGTATTACAGCAAAGCCAAGATGCAGCTCTGGTGCAAAGGACGGCTTTACCCTGAGTACCTCTCCACAAAAAGAGGTAGTAATGAAAGGTAAGGAAACATAAGTACCTTTATTGAGTACTGCCCTGGGCAATGCAGTAACCTCAATTTCTTTTAGTAGTTTCACATAAAGCTTTCGCTGTGGAAGATTCCAAGGTAGTCAGTTATGATTGTTTTAAGATAAGGTAAGGCCACGAAGTCATTGAAATTATTGCTCCGTAGCTGGGTGTACCACGATCGTATGCAAATATGCGTGACGTGCAGAGATCAATTATAAATACAAGCATCAAGCTTATTTTGTAAAGAGATTGCTTCAAGTTCGTCAAGGACTACCAGTCTTCAGTAATTTAACATATTGATGGATGATTAAAATTTGATTATTATAGATCGATTTCGATCAAAAATAAGGATTTTATCGTTATTAATTTTCATTTTTTACCTATTTTACCATACATAGAACCAAATCGTTTTGCAATAGTACCTGTAATTCATGAAATGAAAAGGTTTTTTTAAGATTGTTTATTAAGTTTGTAGTTTCTCTTTCAATGTCACTAAAAACTATAACAAAACGGTATAACCGTCCTTTTTTTTATTAAAAAAGGCATACATTTAGCATTCATGGGTTTCAACGGAATGTGTGCTAAAATGATCATTATATTATAACCAAAGTTATTTATTTTTTAACTTCAATATTGTTTGAATTAGCATCAAGTATTTGGAGCTCGATCACCTCACTTAGCCCATTCACAAGTAGAATCTACCTTTTTTTATTCGGTAGTAACGACCGTATTTCTACAATCTACCTTAAGACACCACATCTTTCAATGTAGGGCTCCAGTTTGAGTCTCCAACATCTGTCTGAAATATATTGTATTTTCTTTCCGATTACACCAACAACTAACCAAAAAAACCGTTTAAGACACTCCCTACCGCGTTAGCCAAAAGGGTTCTCTCCCGGTAATTTCTGATCGTTTTCCAATATTTCACACGCAATCAACATAACCGGAAACACGGTTTGGTGCGCAGTGGTGCTTGAAAATATTGTTTGATTTGTTTTCAATTCCCACACATGTCCCCTCTATATTGTTTCCAGTAAAATGTTTTTTTTTCTCTCCTTCGGTTGGGCACAATACTTGTCGTCCAGGGAGTGTCATACCCCGTAGGTCACAGTTTTTGACCGTTGATTTAGACTTCATGTAGAAGAGCAGAGAAAGCAGAAAACAGACGTCTGGAAGCTCTCAACCGGTCATTTCTTCTGGGTGTTTCTTGAACCATGAACTACCGTACTGTCCCTTTTTGTTCTCACTATCTCTCTTGCAACCATTTCACGGTAAACGATTTGGACATAGCTGTAACGTTTTTTAAGGCTCACGCAGGGCAAGTTATAATCTTGATGTCGATTTTTGTGAGCAGGAATATGGCTTGCAAATAATGCTGCCACAGCGCTCGGGTGCCTTAAGACTTCATTTAACTCTTTTACTCACCACATGCAAGTCGTCGTTGATTTAGACCCAGCACTAAAAGGATTGTAAAAGCATTCCAGCATTACATGATGGCGCTTTTCACCATATTGGTGCCAGCAAATCGCTTTAACTGCATCCAATTGCATTACGCGCGGGGATTAATCGCGTTGCCGAGGATGTGCGCATACTCGACTGTGACGTCGCACGGATCCCTGCACCAGTACTGAGAGACCGTTCGAATGCGCTTGGATGCTAATGGCAGATACGAATGGAAAAGCATAAAATATGATTACGTATGTTTCGCATCTGCATATGGCCGTTTTATCCCCTACTCGCTCTCTATTTCTCAGCTCTTCTACGTTGTGCTTTTGGGGAACTCTCTCTTGAACTGGCGCGAGTTGTGATACGGCGGGTAATAAAAGGATAGTTTATTGATTTCTAGCTAGTTGGAATTCAGCGGCTGCTCACTCGGCAATACACAAACAAGGGAGAAGCATTGGCTGCTCCCTGCAAACATCTCGAAATTTATCAGCTGCTATCCTAGTGTCCCCGTAACTTGGCGAACAGATTGACTCTCGGAACAATCGCAAAGCAATGCATACACGGTCGGAAGATCGGAACCGTCTCTCGTCCGTCACTTTCGCCATGGTACATAAAATGAGCTATGCTACTCGATGTACGATGTCCCCTTCGGTGTCGCGACGAGAGGAACGACGAAACATGCCTACCATCGTGTCCCTCTGCGTTTAACAAACCCGTCCCATCCGTGTGCGTCTGCGCGCGAGAGACTGCTGATTGATCCTTCCTTCGGTGGTCCTTTTTTCCCGTACATGAGAACACAGTTTACGAACTGTGACAAACGTCCATTATCATCATCCACACGGCGCCGATGCATCCTTTCCCCGTTCAGTCTTTGAACTCGGTAGTCTCGATGATTGGAATGGTCGGAAGGCTAGGGACACAGCAAAATTCATTGTACGAAAGGCGCGACTCAATTTATGATAGCCACAGTGTATGCACCGCAGCACTGTCAACGGATCGATTGTGTTCGAGTGAAATTTATTCGAATTGATATCAAGACGCCGGTTAGTCACTATCATTGATCCAATCCAACTTCAATAAGTTACGATGTTACGCTCGGGTACGAGATGATGCTTTTGAAATTTCCTTCCCCGATGCTTAATTGGTTGCGCCGGTGAAAGTTTGGTTCATAAATTTCACTTTACAATAAGCTCAATTTTAGGTGTTAAATTTTGTGGTTTAACTTTGTGGGACCAACAGTACATTAATATCGCTAACTATAACAATGAGGAGGCTGATATGACAAAAAATTCAAACAGTTTGGAAATATGTTCCCACAGTTTTAATGTGAATTTTTAACATTATAATGTTAAAATCTATGAACATTGTGGGAATAAAAAATGTTATAAATTAGAAAATGTAACAATTGCTTGAAGGATCAAAGGACTCAAAACATTTAGCAACAAAACGATACAAATGAGCTTTTCTAATGTGACGAAAGACGATTCCTTAAAAGTGCATTAATCATCCGTTAAAAATCATTAGCTCCTCAGTGTTGTGTTCGATGTAGGCCAGTACAGAACTAACAATGACAACCCCAAAACAAACGACTGAGGATAATATTCGCAAATTATCACATCATCTTGAACTTTCCCCTTATATTTTTCAAGATGTTCGAGCGTGCCTGTCTGCCAAAACGGTCGGAACTTTGGATTCATCTAAAGCCCATCGGACAAGATTAATTATCTTCCAATCGTCGTCATTCATCCTGCACTTCAACCAACCATCAATCGTCACTCGACTTGGGATCATCGAACGAACGAACGAATGTTTGTCTTCTGAACTTCGTACCAATTATCCCAGTGGCTAGCTCCTGGTACGGAGTTCCAAGCCAAAAACTCGACCCAACTATTTCGTCCGCATTGCCGGGCGGTAGTGGTTAATTGTACCAAAATGATAGCATATTTGTCCTGAGGAAAAGTGCTACTTTCCAATCAACGAACCTACTTGTGTCGGTGACTTTATCCGAATGCTTCATGGATTCTTCAATATCTTCCGTGTTTTTGGATCACACTGCCTTTCTTGCTGCGCTTTTAGACATTTAATATCGTCGATTTCCCACACACGCTATTGCATCCTTCAGAAGCTGAGCCGGGAAGGGGAAAAGTAAAGTGAACCGAAAGATCAATGGACCCTGCCCTGCCAATTTGCGAAACCCTTCCTGTTAGTGCCATTCTGTTTTCCTTCTCCAATGGAATACCATTGCACCATTAATTATATCAATTGTCGCGACAACGATTAGCAAAAGTTCATTTCGTACTGCATGTTTCTTTTCGGGCCGGCTTTTTTGGTTGTTGTAATATTTTTGGTCGATCGATCTGCTCCCGTTCCATGGCTCTGTCTCCTAGCTTGCATGGAGGGTCATTTCGGGTTTGCTCGAGCCTAACAATGATAGAAGTGTGATGTGCGATGTCGAGTCGTGCGGGTACTCCAAACGTGTGACTTCCGCTTGCCTCGGGACCGGGTTACAGCTATCTTACTGCAAAGTTGTGACAACCTCGAACCAGACAACCTCTTGCTCCGTTTTATGATTTATTTCATTATTCTGTATGTTGTACTGTTTGTATCCACCATCTTGGCGGAAGTATTTGCGACACGATGATGTACAGCACATCATTAATCACAATCTAAATTAACGAAACGATGACACAGCTGGCAAATGGTACCCTTTTCCACTGGACGTTTATTTACTTTGAAATTCAAAGTAAACCTTTTCTTCGGTAAAACTCGAAAGAAACAAAAAAAAAACTCGCAAAACACATCTTTCACAGCGCTCAACGAACATTATGGAAAAGGCTCAAGTATCAGTTCTCCGATGTCTCCAGGAAAGTACGATCCATAGTGACCCACCGTGAATCGTCTGCCAAGAAGGTCTTGAACAGAGACGCGTTGGTGTCATCTCGCAAAAAGGAACGACATGTACACGATCATAAACGTCAGGTACTTTGAAGGCACTTTTGCTTTGTGTTTCGTCTCTTCGAGCCAGTTGGCAAATGGGCCACCAAATGTCTGCATTTCGTGGGCTTCCGAGATGAGTTTTGTCCCAGATCGCTCTCTTCCCGGTGGTCCAATCCGCTAGAACAGTTGTTTGATGAAGGGCGACGACAAGCTTATTTGTAACAGCTCGCGAATGTGATCCTGACGATGGAACATATATGTATAGATTGATTATCCTGGTAATCAATGTAAATGAGCATAAAAAAATAAAATGGGTGGCCTAGATGATTCACAAATTAGACAAAATGAAAATATAGAACAAAGCAAATGAATTGCCGTAACGAACCACTGATACGAAATCGAAAAACATGCTCAAACGTGCTCCAGCCATGTGCGTTTCCTGGTTTGTTACGATAAAACCTGTCGCTTCCATTCCCAACATCTATGCGTATGCGTCAGCGTTAAACCATTCCTTTCTACCACATGATCAATCCTGGTTGCGCCCGACGATGCGAGCCTGCGCTGCAAACGAAGGCGTCTGCGTAGGACGCAAAGCGTAGAAGCAAAACCGTCTTAAATGTTCGTACGTTTCCTCGCGGGCGCAAGATTTAAATGCTGGGACCTCTTCACCTCGCGTCTTCTACGACCGCGAATAGAAGAAGTTTAAAATCAAGAAACATAACACGAATTAAAACTCAACCGAAAAATACCCAACTAAACGGGAGGACGTGAAACAGGTATACGCGCATGGACAGCCCAAGAACGGGGTACAAACGCTGAAAAAGACGGTTGTTTTGAAAATTTTAAATTTTAGGAAGAAAAAAATACGACCAAATGATAAGCACACGCGGGAGCAGAAACCACGAGACACAAAAGCCGGAGGCACAACATCCACGGCAACGAACAATAAGAACTCGGGAATGATTCACACGTACGGTGAAGAAGACGTGGGCTTGAAGATTTTTAAATCTCCACCGACGACAACGATGACGACGCTACGATGTTCGTCTCTCGTACGTGGTTTTCAATACCAAGCCAATATTAAAGCCTGAAAATATAAAATAAGAAGGGCACCACAAGAGGTAAGAAAACTCGCGACTACCCAACCAAGCCTTTGATTCGATCGGAGGCGATTTAAAAGCCAGCCACGCAACGTGGTCGTATCCACAACGACGCAATCAACGCAAACAGGGAATAGAAATGGAACTAGATACAGCAACGGAACGAGATGCACCATACGCTGAAGTGAGATGGAACAACGCGCACACACATCAAGGTTAGCCCAACTAATAGAAGGACAGTGAAAAAGAAATCAAACTTTTTTTAATGCTGTATGGTGAAAAACATCCTTCTTCTTTCTGCTACGGGTGGGGTTCCTCTTTTCCGTGCGCATGGCATGAGGCGTTGCGCAAGTGAAACCCCTAGAGTGTGCGTGAGGATATTATGGTTTATTGGTATTTCATATAGAAAAAAATCATTTTGTTTGGTTTGTTTTGATTTTGTTTCTTTATTTAATTTCAATTCATTATTATATTATGTTTTTATAAGTTGTTTTTTTATTTTTTTTAATGTAGTTTTTTTCGCGATCAATCTGTTTCATAATCAATGTAGTGGAGTGCCGTTTTTCCGGGTACCTTTTATCCAGCTAACCATTTATTTTATTATCCAGCTAAACAGCAAATTATACAATTGGAACAGCAAAATATTTGAAAATATCCTCAAACAGTGTTTTGAAACTCTGTTAAAAAAATAGACGAAATAAATAAATAAGTTTTATGAAACTATATTTAACTACTATACGCAAGTAACTAAAAACCTAGTATTGTTCAGTTAGTCTAGAAATAAGACAAACAGCATTTATAGCTACAACTTTTAACAATACAACTTTTCTATAAACCCCAAAAAGCCACCACTGTTTGCGTATCTTTTGTTTGAATGGTTTCAATGAATTTAATGTAAATATTAAGAATTTAAAAAAAACATACATTATTCAATACAAGCAATAAAATTGAACTGCCTTTTGATAATTAAACATATTTGATAAGGGCCTACTCTAAATTCTGTCGGATACGAACTAACTCACGTTACTATACAAAATATGTTTAAAATATTTAATGTATGTTTGTTGAAATTGTGAAGCATGTTTTACTATCTATTAAAATACATATTAAGAGGTATTTCAGAATTTTGCTCTGTACATTTACAGATAAACAACTACTTTTGCGTTACGGGAAAAACTGCTTTGCTGTTAATGGGAAATTCGTAAATTCGATTGCGATGAAATGATTGTTTTTCTACGCGCAATAATTTCAATACTTTTCATTGGATATGTAAAACTGGCTTAGTTCAAAACTGTTTCACTACACACACATTCACACGTCTACGCATGTGTTGATCGTGGTGCAGTGGTGTGCGTGTAATGCTGCGCTTGGACAGCAAACCGCAGCCTCGCATACGATATAACGTCCATAACGCTCCGCATTACTGTTGGAAACTTCGGTGAGTTCGGTTCGGCTTCGAACGAGCTCTCGTTGTTGTTCGCTTAACAACTCTCCGCATTATTAGAGTGAGCTTGGTGAAAGAGTAGCTGGCAGTATAGTTGACGGTACAGAAGTAGCAGATCAGAAAAGTGTTTCATATTGTGAATTCCGGTGCCTGCAACAGTTTGCAGCTTCCCCGTCGTTGGTGTGTAAAAGCGACGCGTGTGTAAAACACTGTAGAACAGCTAAACTTTGGGCGAGTTTGGATCGATTATTTCGTCGACCCAGAAGTGTTGTAATTGTGTGTTGGAGTGTGGTGCCTCTAGAATAATGTTTAGAGTAAGGCAAAGTTTTAGATGAAACGTTATAGCGTACAAGTGATAAACGACGCTGCATAATCGTGCCAGCTCCTACACCAAACTATAAACAGGTTACGCCCGTTACGAGGTAGCAGAATATAACCTCAAATTGAAGCTCGCTTGGAATAAAATCACCTAACGCACACACGCTCATGCGCTTGCGTGAGTCGCGGACAGAAAAAACGGTGTACGCTTAAGCATTAGTAGTGGTAGCTTCATGCAGCGAGGTGCGTTCATACGTATATATGTGTTCGTGTGGTCGCAGCGTGTATAGGAAGCAATCGAAAAAGGGGAACAAAGTAAACTGGTGCCTTTTTGTACATTTTGTATGAAACAGTAAAGTTGGAAATTTGTTCCAACCCTTTCAAAGCTGCAAGAAAACACGTAATATTCTTTAAAAAAATAAAAAAATTGGTGTTACACGGCAGCTTCCGCGATAGCTGCGAATGAAGGTGATAGCGAGATAGTTTTTATTTGTGCCCGAGCGCACGACGCCATCTTAATAAAAAGAAGAAATTCGCGACCGTCCGTCCCTTGTGACGGCGTGTGTCCAGACTGACAAGTGAAAGAAGCAGAAGCAGTGTGTGTATACAAACAGATCGCAACAAACCGCGAAAACATTTGCGAAACAAAGGTTGAAAAAAACACTGAAGGCGTAAAAGCGCGTGTGCGTCGATTTGCTTGCTATTTCCCGTTTTGTGCGAATTATTAGATCCATAGCAAGATGGGCGCTCAGGTGTACAATCAGACGATTGAGAGGCTGCACTATTCGCCGGTGCCGCCGCCAGTGAAAAGTTATAAGCGGCATTCGCCAGCCAAGAGTCTGCTGAACCGTACCAAACGTCAGCTTTTCGGTAAAGTTGAACCGACGGCATACAGGGAGTAAGTATCTAGTTTATATTTTTACCGTGCTGTTTGTAAGCACAAAGAGAAGGATGTTATTTACATCGTTTTGTTCCTACCCGTCCACAGGTACGTGGAAAGCCACATGCGGCAGGTGAGCGAGGAAAAGATGAAGAAGTGGAACTTTGACTTCACCAACGATAAACCCATCGATGGCCCCCTGCAGTGGGAACCGATGGGAAGAAACCGTGTTCCGGTAGTTACGCTGACAGCGGCCGCTCACGTGATATCTGGTACTGCTGGCGTACGGAGGCAAAACAGCAGTAGCAGTAGCAGTTCGTCAATTAGTTTCCTATCGTCGGATGAACTGATGGACGAACGGGCGGAACGTGCCAACCGGGACAGCAGTATTGAATCACACAATGAGTCTCTGTCTTCTAACGCCTCGACACTGTCACCCGCCGAAGTGGAGGAACAGCTGGAATCGGTTCAAACATACCCGATTCTTCCCTGCTCGCCGAAGAAGACATCTTCTCGCAGCCAATCACCCAAGCCATCCTCCTCGAAGGGATCTAAATTGCGACAGCCGCAGATTACAGGTGAGTGTGCTAAAGAAATATGTATAATAGCTGCTTTCCTTTGTGCCGCTATCTTTCTGCTCAGTTTGCAATGGAAGAATGACTTTAAACGAAGCTTCCTTCTTGATTTAAGTGCAACTAGCTAATATAAATCAGCGGGAGAACCTGCCGGAACAGGGACAAAGGAAAATTTAAACGGAAACATAATTGTATGGCGTGAATACGATGTTGTTAAAACTTTCACGACTTTTTGACTCTTTCTAATGATCTCCAATTAACCTTTTGTAAATTACAAGCGGGAATAGCTTCTTTTTTCTGAGGGAGTAAGAATTAGAGCAGCTACAGCATTTCTTTGAGTCTCTGCTCTAAATTTCAGTTGTAATAACATAATTTTTAAATCGCAATCCAATTTTGCACACTTATTTTATAATTATACAAAAAACTCCGTTAAAATCGATAAAAAAGGTTCGACACAGAAATCATTATTCTGGTGAATCGCCAGAGCGTTTTTTTTAATTAAAAAAATAGATTGGTTCCAGTAATCAATAATTTTCTTGCCTAGCTCTAAAGGTTACTGGCACACCCAAGTTCTTAGATATCCCCTACAAAGAGGCATGGAAAATTAAACTCAGAGGGGAGAGTATAAATAAGAAAAAAATGGGTCGTAACCGATGAACATTAGGAAGCAGAAAAATACATAATACGTTCCGTCCGTGGGTGGGTGCGACCATCCCGAGGATCTATCCTTTCTGTTGCACCATAGCCAGGATTCTTAAGACTTTCCTTTCTTTTTCACATTCTACAAAAGCCATTGGTGCAGCCGAAACAGAGCGTGAAGCATAATGTATGCTTCGTTGTGCTGACCGCATAGAACATACGACATCATTATAAAATCTTCAGACGATGTAAATTCTTCCACCCTTACACAAGCTGTGCGTGTGTAAGATCTTTCTCGTCGTGTTTCTCCTTCCTGTTATCAAACCAATAGTGCGCATGTACAATTCCCTAATCGCCGCGAGGTGTGTGTGTTCTCTATGGTTCGTCGCTTTTTCCAACGGTTTTTTGGACTGCTGTCTTTTGACCGGCCAACCGTTCTAAAACACAAACCGATAGTTTATGCTTTATTTCCCCTCAATGGTTTTTACATCTGCACCCGCTCTACTGCCACATAAACGTGTAGTGAGTGTGCAGTGCGGTTCTTCTGTACGCATACACACCAGTGAGGGGCGAAATGTACGGAACGATCGTGTGCAGCACATTGTTTCGGATCTATTTTCCATATTACACACCCTCGTTACTGGGTTTCCTTTTCTTCGTTGTCTCTCTTTTTATGACACACATGAGGGAAAGAACGTTATTATTTTCTGTCTTTTCTTCTTCAAAAGAACTACGCCTCGTGTACGTGAGGTACCTCCTTCTTCAAAGCATTACAGTTACACCCTTTTTTGGTGATGCGTGGTTTTTGATTTTCGAAGAGAATCACTCTCCGTGAAGAAAAAGATCCGTCGATTTAGTTGTCTATTTCACGGTTAGAGAAAAACACTTTTCTTGTGAAATTGAATGGTCTTATTTTTTTATTACTTTTTGTTGAGGCGATTTCTCGCGAACGTCGCGGGTTTCGTTGTGGATGAATTTCACGCAGAAGAGCTAAGAAGGAGATCCGTTTACTTCTCCATATTTCGGTCCGTACACTTGCATTTAAGTGTAATTATACAATGGTGGTTTGTTCCAGTTGCAAGTCGCGATTTTTACGCTTGATATGATGTTACCCCTTTTTGCCGATTGGCTGGCCGCGTTTAAATTGGTGTGCTTCGTGTAATTAGCGTTCAGATCCTGTGGTGGTAAGGGGGTGGGGGAGGTCTTGGCAAAGGTTTTCGCAAGGAAATTTTCAGCATGACTTAATTTCACAAATTGTTGAAAAAAACTAACTATATTTACATTACATCACGAGACTACAAGTCTTTAGCTTCAAAGGTTCGAAGGTTGAGAAGGGCTTTGGCGCACTCAAAAGCATTGCTTTTTCAAAAAAAGATTTGTGAGTGATAAAGAATTTCTTTATCTTATCTTTAGAAAGTTTATTAACTAAACTGCTTGCCTTTCTTACCTTGATGACAAGAATGACGGCATTGTAACACGTATCAGAACTCCCTACAGCGGTCGGGAATAGCAAGTCCTTTTTGCTAATTGACACACTCTCCACAACAAGTTGCTTATTGCAATACAAAAGAAACATTGACTGTACACTCATGAAGATTTAAAATAATCCGGTCAAAAAGGTACCTGCAATTTCCCCTACTTTTATCTTTTCTTTCTTTTACAGCGGGGTCATATTTTGGCCAAATTTTGCCGTTATCATCTTTCTATTTTTTGCTCTTTCTTCCCTGACCGGAAGAAAGGTGTACACGCGTTGCAGTCCTCATTTTTGTTAAACACTACCGTGTCCCTTCCGGGTCGATAATTTGTCCCTTTTTTGTTGTTTGTTTTCTGCACCAATAACAAGTTTGGGTAAGATGGGATAATGTTCCCAGTTCTTCAGCCTGGAACTGCTGCGATTACGTCTAAATTAGAGAAATAATGCAAGTCCTTCCCTCTTGTAATCGATACGTTCAAGGATTCTTGGTAGTTTCAGCCGCAACGGGTTCCTCATACAACTGAGGCAAATGAGTAGGACATAATGCAGCAGCAGGGTGTCTTTGAACCCGACAGGAGGAACCATACAACCCCGCAGAGTTGGGTGCGGCCGCATAGTGCGTGTATTTTATTGCGGTTCGAGATTTTAAATTTTGCCAAATGAATGGTATTTTTTCTAATTGTGGATCCCAACCATTGTTGTTAGAAACAACTGTATGCTGTTCCGGATATTGTGTGCTTTCGTTTTTGGGGCACCAAATCCATAAGGGAAACCTTTATAAAACATTTATCAAACAAAAGAAAAACGTTAAAATAATCGCCCTGTTAGGGTGATTCGTTCCGTATAATTAAATCCGTATAATAAAAGCGTATCCGCCGTTTGGTTTGCGAAAACATTGTTTGAATAAACCTTTTACGGTAAAACTAGTTTATGGTAAAATAACACAAAGAAATAACGGCAGAATTGTTTGTTCGCTTCAATTAAATGTTTTGTTTTAGGTCGAATTTGAATGCCCAGCAGTTTTTCGATAAAGAAATTAATCGCAATTTAAATAACAACAAAGAACAACTTTGTTCTGGCCTCAAAATTCAAGTATAACGTTTCTTTGATAATTAAATCGTAAATTGATTACCTGGTATAAGTTCGGTACATAATATCGAGGTCAGCTGACAATGCATTTTATCACATCCTTCTGCCCCATGCTTGCCTTTTTTCTGTTCCTCCAAATAATCAAAGCGATGCTGTGTTGTTTTTCAGCGTTAATTCACCCAGGCGTATCGGCTACCGGGGATTGTCCAGCGCGTGGACACCTGGACGAGGTTATGGACCTGCCGGGAAAGAAAGCGTATTATCCTTATTGCGTCGTACTTTTCCCATTCGACGTACAATTTATTTATCGTTGCTGTGGTGCGCAACCGTACGTTGGTAGCGATATGAAATAATTATCATTTTGCTGGCATGTATTTTTGCAGAGAAGTTCGTACGTTCCATGAGGCTGTGTGGGACAACAAACAGAAAGAAAAAAGCACCTCATCTTGCTGCTGTGCTGTGTGTGTCTGCTGCTGTAGCACGCACGGTAAACGATAGTGAGACGATCCCGAGGGCACAATTTAACGATCAAGAAGTGATCTTGCATGGGCCGGTAACGCTTCTTCTTGTAACCGAACTACCGAATTTCGCCATCAGCCACGAGAAGATTTGCTTCTTTCCGTCGTAACATCTCTTTTCATGTGCCTTTCTTACACGAGATAAATCCTTCTTCGGCGACTGTGGTCGAAGAAAAGGAGAAAGACAGGAAGCGCGACGTTTGTTTTGTACACCGTTGAAACAAGTTCTCTTCTTACATGTTACTACCATTGTCCGTGTGGCGGCATGGGTGTTTTTTCTTTCAGTAGTCGTAGTGTGGTGTGTTGCTGTTTTATGCTTTCATCATCCCTTCTCCATCGATCACCGGGTGTAAAAACAAACGGGTTTTTTTTTGGTGATGCATTTTGGATGCACTTTTCGCGAAAGTTCAACTGAAGTAAATTGGACAGTGGATTGGTAGTTGTTGCTTTACCAATCGTGTGCTGCGTGTTTCGTTTCTGGTGGATTGATGCACATCTTTTCATGTAGTTTGTCGTTTGTCTTGTATCTTTCTTTTCTTTACTTAAATTGTCTTTATTAAAGCAGTGTTTTTTTATATATTTTTGCTTCAAAACCGTATAATTTTATATTCTTTATTCAAAAATAACATTTTGATTATAAAACGCAAACTAGTAATAGCAAAAATACTGATCGGAAAGTATTTAAAATTTCATTTCTGCCAATGTTGCGATCTATGTTTGAATTAAATCAGTATGACTTTTAATTCTCCAATATGGTTTTCAATTCCCTAATATGGTTCTGTAAAAAATGTAAAGAAGAAACAAAACAATTAAAGGCAAATATGGTCTTTCTACACCCCATTGATTTACTTATGATAAGACACAGAATGTCAATCTAAGCGCAGATAAGGGTAAATCAATTATGACTCATCACTGTGAAGCATTTTTCAGTGTTATTACTGATAGTATGTGTTCCTTGAGATACACTTACGTATAGCTGGGACAGTCTTTGTTCTCTTTCGCTGCCACCGACTGCAGTGACCTGTTTTTCGTATTTCCCTTTACCTCACGTTTATGCTTTTTACAAGCTTTCTCTCGTTCATTGCTGATCTCTGTTTTGTTGTTGATGTCTCGCAACATGTTTGCGTAAGGTTTAAACAAGTACTTGCCAAAGTTGTGAGTGCTCCGTGCACGGCAGCCAAGTTGTAGAAATGTAAGTGTAATGAAGAATAAGAACACAATGTAATGGACAGAGATTTGCCTCAAAACGGCGCGAAACGACAAGAAGAGGGCCAATTTTGACCAACAACATGGGTAAATAATGGAAGGAAAAGGAAGGATGCCAGGTGGATGTCGGTCGATATTTCATCATCTGTAGCAAAAGCATTTTTGTTGGTTTGTTTTTCGATCCGTTGTTGGTAGTAAGTCTGTGCGGCAAGAAGACAAGTTTTACTGGACATAGGGTACAAACAGCGACCATGATTACCTGATACCTCCGGTTCGAGGCTCCCGTCGTTTACAACTACCCTATCAGGCAGACCCGTTTTTGGGCGGTACTGTATTTTGGCTGAGTCAACGCGCCAACACAGTTTCCTTACTACGTCGCCTGGCACACGCGGAAACACGTTTCATCCTGCCTAACGGGTTGCAGCAAATAAACATGTTTTGGCTTGCACGCTTCTGCGATCATTTTGCGATCAGGTGCCGTCAAGCGTGTGGCGTCGCAAAATAAAAAAAAAATCGCATTCAAACGCTATCCTGAAACTGATTGGAGGAAGCCTATGTAGCTCTCACCCATGGCTAATCTTTTCGCATTATCATAACCGACAACATTTAAACACATTGGATCCTGGTTCCAAAAATAGATCCAAGCATAAAGAGAGCGTGTTGGCTGATTTAAATAAGTTATAAAGCTTTCGTTTTTCTAAACCCCGAAGCAAACGATGTCAAATAGAGGATGCACTACGTCTTATCACATTTAACTCATTCATTTTGCTTCTGATGCTTAGTCAACAATTCAACACTTCAACCAAATCAGAGTTACAACACATCCATTCCTAGCCTTCCGCCTTGTACTGTACGATCATGTCAAACATGACCCACTGTAGAGCTTCCTGCGCGACGATGAGAAGGGAAGTGCTGCTATATTTATTGTGTAGGGGCAATTAAATTCCTCCACATCACTCATGACACGCGCGAACATAAGAAATGTGCGGCTTGCGGGCGTAACATCTGCTTCTTGCTGCCCGTTGTTCATTGTTGATGGCATTAGACGCCGCACGTTTTTCTACGGCAAGACGCCGTTGCCGGCTGCGGGAGGTTATTTACACTTTGGATAAACGTGTTTGCTGTGTTTGCTTATCAGGACCGGGCAGAACAACGATAAGAACAGTCCTAATAGTTCAAGAAGTGAAGAAGAATCGAACGTTTCGAGTCGTATTTATGCTGTCATGTAAAGTCAGTTTTGCATGAGATACACAGCATAAGATCAGACGGGCGGGCTCTCTTTCTCTCTCTCTCTCTCTCTCTCTCTCTCTCTCCTCTCTTCTCTTCTCTCTCTCTGTATGGCTGCTGTGTGTTTGCAATGCTAGACGTGGTCGATTGGCAGGGTGCGGGTTTCAGTTGTCCTTGAAATTTAAATTCTTAATTTCCCGCGCAAATATTGGCTCCAATCATCTCAAGGCTCTGCTTTGATTTCGCAATATTATGGAAACTGATTAGTTTAGGCAAAACTAGGAAAACCTATAAATGGAATTGGAACTGACTAAGGATTGACTTTTTAATGCCTTTACCTGACGCTGAGGTTACAGGTATTGACACAGGTAGCACCTTTTCAGGGTGAGGATCAAAACAAATCCAAACATTCTCTTTCTAGGACCGAACACTGAAATGTAATGCCAACAAAGGGAGCAAATTTTAAAGGGAAGCAGATGTTTTTTTTTTTATCCCTGCTTGTGCCTCTTTGCCGCTCTTTTCAGCGTTAAACCACTTCGTCCCGGTAATTATACCTGGTTTGGCAGTGCTTTTGGTTTTGCTCGTACTAGATGTTTCGCCACACTATTCCTGCAGGTCGAAAAAAGTCATGGCACGCGCGCTTTGTATGATCTTTGATCGTTGTGGGCTTTGGAAGATCGATCCCGACATTTTTTTTTGTAGCGAGGGCAAATGTGGCAAATGTGTCCAGCTTAACAACAGATGTGTGGTAAAATTGTAAAAGCTCATTCGCAGGGAGTAGTTCCGGTGTAAAGGTTTTATTTAAAAAAAGAGCGTGCTGAGTGCATAAATTTGAATAAATTACACACACCATGTCCCATGCAGTTTTACAAACGCGCTGCGCCGCGTGTTTCTTATTCTAGTGTAAAATCCCTTTTTTTGTATGTTGTCCGACTCGCAACCGGTAGTGCGGATATATTCCTCCTACAATATTGGCATGCCTGGCGCCATATGATCCAACGACAACAGACGCTGGTGACCACGTGCGCGTGTGTCGTATTCTATCTTTCCTGTCGATCATGTGGTTTACTGTTTTATCCTCCCTTCTGTCGTTCACGAATTGAAATGAGCATTAAATGAATAAAAGATGAGAAGTGCATCGAAGCTTTACCACAGGTATAGGCCAGCAACTGCTCCGATTAATGTGCAACGTAAGACCGACTGTTGTGGGTAGTTTGTAGTTGATACAGCCCTTGCCAGTAATGCAACAAAATGCGGTGAATAAATTATGTTTCTTCGGTGATTATCAAAAATGTTTGGATATCAAAATGCACACCAGATGAATTTAACCAATAGGTTTCTGTATACGTGTGTCAGATCGGGTGTGTAGAGTAGCGATTTCACCATCTGTGTTCCTTTTTTGGGAGGGTAAATAGGACTCGACGGGGATAACGAATCGTTGAAATAATTAGTAACGGTCACTTTGAAGCTCGTTAAGCTTGAGCATCACCGTGATGCTATCGGCTGGTCTCGTTCTAAAAGATCATTGTATATTGCGATCTTTTTGCTTCGACATACGAGACAAATGATTCGTTTCGGGAAGTTATCTTTTCCGAAAACGGTTTCCGAATTTCTTTTCATTATGATTGCGTTCTGGAATGTTTCATAGATCTTTGAAAAGAGCAAACAATTGTCATTGTTTGTTAACCGAAGGTAGTCCAATTTGTTCAGCATTGTTTTGTTTGATGAGCGTTACTAATGGTTAGATAAATGTAGTCCTTCACAGTACGCTTCCAGAAGGTTGGCTATTTGCCAGAGCAGAATCTCTCAAAGTCTAGCGCAGTCAGTCTGTCTGTCGAATCTAGCGCTCTTTTACAGGCAACAGCCGGCGAAACAGATTCACACTGACCATAGCAAATTGTTTATTGTGTGATTGCACCAATCTCTCCGAACTGTGGCTTAGAATTACAGTCCACTCGCCCAGCATAAGCGATCACCAACCGCCAGCAAACCGTGTGTCTTATCTGTTTGTGTCCATGTTTTCTAATGATTCTTTCGCCGTGGATCATTTCAAGTTGATAAGCATTTTCTTGTTTGTCTTTTAATTTTATTCTTCTCTGCTTGCCATGACCGGTCGAGTCGGGACTTTTTCTATCCGCCTAACACGATCCGACACGTAGCTAAATCGTCGTTGGTGTTCTTTTCGATAACCTTTTTTCGGTGCTCAGTAATCTAGAGAACTAGTGTGGTGGGTCGTTTGTCATTCGTTTGGTAAGGGAGAAAACTGTTGATCATTCGATACAAACAATTCCTCTTTTGTGCTTCGGTTATGAAACTATTTTGTATGCTTTGTGGCATTGTTTGTGGTTTGTTTGTACCGTAACTAATAAAATGTTAATTTTATTTCATTTCAGAATTTTTGAAAGAACGTAAGCGTCGCCTGTCAACATCCACTGTTGTTTCCGCCAAAAAGGTTCGCATGATGCTGGCGGCTTCCTCGTCGTCCAATAGTGGCTGTACCGGTGAGCAGCAGCAAGAGGCTTCTACTTCGTCAGCAAACTAAAACTCCACTGTGCCATCCGACGTGAGCGAATCTGGACCATCGAATTTTATTTTCTTCACATCATCATCGAACACCCTCTCACGACTCGAGCGGATGACGGCGACAAGAGAAAGAGAGAGAAAGTGCAAGAGAGCAAGAGAGCCGACTGTATGTGCCATGTTACAACGGTCAATGTTGAGTATTGGTTTGTGTGCACTACTCTACTATCTGGCAATAGTTGTGCGGTGATCTCTTTAGGAAAGTGTGCCGCATTGGCAAGAGCTTGGAAGAAATAGTTATGATAATTGTATTTCTTTAAACATATGCACTCAACACTAGCTTGTGTTTTAGATTTACAACGACAGTTCTACCTATTTGTTGGTAAATGTTGTTGTTTCTTTTTTGCTTATATTTTTGAACCATAGTTACACAGAATTTTTATGTCAAAATTTATTTAAGAAGATTACCACAAACTTTAATATGCATATTGTCCGACGTTCAAACAAACTAATTTACGTATTACCAGTATAACGGCAATATCTTTCTTCTTTGGTTTTTATTTGATAAAGCTTCTCCACTTCGAAAACAAATAACAAACTTTGAAACCATTCACGGTCTCGCTCTTTCGTCTGCCAACCCGTTATCCCGGCCTTGATGGCGGACTCGCGGCTGGAATCGCAAGATCGTCGCTGAAGGCTACCCGAACGGCTCCGTACTCCATGATACGATCATCTCGTATCGAAGTGACTTGCTGGAGCCTGCGCCACAGCACGCCGACGCTATAGAACTTGTACATTCCCAGAGAGATATACTTCTGTAGAGAACGATCCGCAGTAAGATGCTTCTGGTAAGAATGAACGAAGAGACAGAGGTACCATGTTAAGGCCAATTTGAATATAAGCTGGCTGGATCCCTGCCTTCGCGGTTACGCCAAGTGCGACGTCATGGTTTCTTGAAAGTAGAAGATGACCACGCGGCGTTCACTGGAGTGGGGACAGCGTCTGATAACGTAGCTGAAACCTGGTTTCCGTTGATATTTTCCATGCTAGTAGAATTCGTATTCTGCCTGTATAACACTGAACCAATCGAGTTTCCTCTTTGCGAAATTGGTTAACAACTGTATATCTATCTGCATGTAAATACTAATATGTGTTAGGTTTCGCATTCGCATAGTAAATTAAAGCTTCATGCACATTAGAAATAAGAACTACGAAGAAAACAACTACCCTTACATTGTTTGATTTTAGTAGAAAAGCTTTTTAGAAACCGATAAGAACAAACGCGAGAGCAGGAGAAGCGTCGTAGATACTGGTTGTTTACCTTTTCCCTTAATCTATCGCTTGCGAATAGTTGGAAAATCAAACCGTGTACAGGGTTGTACAAAGCACTAGAAAGGCATTAGAGCGTGAATAGGATTCTAGATTGTATTCCTTTTGTGTTATAAAAAATAAGTTCTTCTATTCTGCAAAAACGTTTCCGTTTAATCTTCGTTAACCAATCGTGTTAATTGTACGGTTTGGCGGAAACGTTTTTCAATAATATATTAAAACGAAGAAAAAAGTTCGCAAATACATCATTATCATTTAATGTTAGATAAGATCTGCAACATTCATTCGTGATATGGGGGCTATCCATTAATTACGTTACGATAAAATTTAAATTTTTAAACTCCTTCCCCTCTATAACTGATCGTATAACAGATTGACCCCCTAACTTTTGTCTCATATACGTCTCATAATTACGTAAAGTTAATAAAAAAATACATTACGTAATTATGTTAAAATATTAACCCCCTTTTTCCCCTATGCAACAAATCACATGTAACGCTTGAGTGAATAACGATACGTAATTGATGGACAGCACCAATGTTGAAAAAATGATCTCAAAGTCTAACACTTGTGCAAAAATGTTTTAGTGCGTAAGTGTTCCTATCTTCTAGACTTTCCTAGTCCTTTTTCATTTATCATCTTTTACCTTCTTAACACACGTCTATTTTCAACTAAAATAAGTCCCTCATCTTAGAGCGGGTATTGTACAATATTGCAATTTATCATTTTATCGTTAAGTATGGTTAAAACAAGATTAAACTAAAAAAACTCTCAATGATAAATTCTCGTGCCAAACCGAGAGTAGAAATATTGTAAAACTAGTGAAAAGTATGTACGTTAAATAAGGCTTAACGTATGTACATAAATCGTGTGAAAAGTTTTGCCTTTTGCACGATAGAAAAGCGCACGATTTTATTTAACAAATTACTATATGTATGGTAAATAAAATTGTTCATTTTTCTGATGGACCTGAACCTTCGGTAAGAGAGTATCTCGGATGAGAACAACACATACGCGTTGAACAACATTTATTGTTACCATAGACGGATATCATAAAATGGAAGTAATGATAGGCGTTAAAAAGACTACGAAGTAAACAAGAAAACAACACAAAAATTAACTGCTACAGACCCCTCAAACGCGGAAGACGTAAGGATTAGAGCAAACATTGAGATAGTAATAGTACAGTAACATAAGAAACCCCTGCTTTACTTCAACCTGTTCTCTGTCACAGCTAGTGATTGAATCCAAAATCAATAACTTATACTATAGTGTTATAATTTCTCAAAGAAAGTTAAAAAATAGGAAAATCACGAATAGATAGAAGCGTAGCTAAGTACTCTTTAAGGCAAATAATTCGCGCGCAAAACTCAATGCTCTGCAGCCTGATGAAGTAAACAGTACCCACCCTCCCTTTATCCTTAATTTTGTTTAAGTGTAACGGATTTCGTGTGTGAGTATTATTCGACGGCTTCAGTATGCCC
The DNA here is from genome assembly GCA_000349105.1 of Anopheles epiroticus. Classification (NCBI taxonomy): domain Eukaryota; kingdom Metazoa; phylum Arthropoda; class Insecta; order Diptera; family Culicidae; genus Anopheles; species Anopheles epiroticus. The sequence goes on along the minus strand of KB670059.1, from coordinate 276,455 downwards.
AGCGGGTGTGGATTGAAAATACGACCAGAATATAGTAAGCGAATCGAAACCCCGTTTGATCTCCTGTTAGATACGTGCTAAGAATTGTGTTAAGACAAGCAATAGAAACTGTCTAACCCTTGCTTGAGATAGAGACGGTCGATAAGCGGAATGTAGTGAACAGGGAAATCGCATATATATGGAAAAACCTCTTCAAAAAACATGATTTAAAAGCGCAACATATTTCGGTTTCATGTAAAACAATAACACGAAAAGAAATAGCTATAAATCAGACAGAATAATACCTCGAGAAACGTCGTTCCTTCATAGAAAAGGAATAATCTTAACAAATCACAAACAAATAGAAAAAATGAACAATACAAGCAATAGTTATCCAATACACAAACCACCCAACGTATGTATGGCGGTGGTAAATGCTTAGCGTAGGGTAACGTGTTGGCGAAGGAACCACGATCCGTAACCAGGCAACGTGCAATATGATAGGGCAACAGTGAAAGAGGATCTTTTTTCGCCGAGCCGTACTCATTATGTACCCTTGGTTCAGTTGGTGGCATCCTTCCAAAGGCAAGGGAGTGCAGTGCGGGAAAATACGGGAAAAATATAAAGTGGAAAAGATAAATAAAGTTACACACAATATCTTATATTGGAAAACGATGTCGTTGTAAGTACCGCACAGAGTGATGACACGGTTTTCGTCCACGAAAATAGAAGTAACGGGCGGCGGATTTGGTTGGCCCTTGTTATGATAAAGAAGCCTTTAGTATATTTTTTATTCACTTTTGGTATGTTTCAAATACAACAAACATTAGGTATGTTCAACATGGAAAACCTTATTCGTGTCCCGTGTAAGGAAATGTAATGTCCACCTGCTTATTTAATTTCTATATACTTTCTTTTAGATTTGGATTATCACCACCTCATGCGAGTATCACACAGCGAAGTTGCTGCCTATCTATCCTTTTGGAAGTATACCCTATAGCCAGCTTGCTCCGTTTACAACCAACCACTCTTCGGCTGTCGTTTGATGGTAGTTACGTCGTCCACCTTACGGTACGGACGTAGACAGGGCGGCGAGGATGCGGCACGAGCGGCATCGGTCGATGCATCTCCACCACCGACGATTAAACTTTCCTTACTGCCGTTACCGGGTGCTGAACTCTTGGTTCCCACCGGCGCCTCCGGTTCATCGTCAGCCATTAGTTCAGTTTTGATAAGCGGCACCAGTGGAGGACTAGCAGCGGTTGGCGGAGGCGAAGCAACCTTGGGAGGTACCGATGGTACGGATGGGGACGGTGGCCTGGGAGCAGCAACGGTCTTGTGTGAAGGAAGCGGTGTTGCCGGAGTGGTACTGAAGGTGGGAATAATGCCGTTACTGGAGGTGACGACACAATCCTCCTTGGACGGAGGTGGTGGAAGCATGCCCTGACCGGGCTGTGGTTTAACAGCGACCGGGCGTGCCACCGAAATGTCCTCACCGGTAGAAGATGGAACCGGTGCTGGTGCCTTTCGTTTGATGACCTTCGGTGGTGAGTTGACGCCCGACACTAGCGGTTCCGGATCGTCACTGTGTACCACTGACTGTGTCTCTGTCGCAGCATCCTCCTCACACTCGTCTTTGGAGCCGGATTGCTTCTTCACCAGTTGCGACTCGGTGCGAGTGATATGAATGGTCGGTGGTGGCGACTGAATTGTCGGTGGCGGTGGTGACTGCACCGTTGGAGAGGACTTGCCCGGTGGCGGCGACATGATGGGTGCCGGGGGCGGTGATTTGACCTCTAAATTATTCTTCTTCTCCGGGGCCGGTGTGCCATCCGGAGAAGGTGATTTGCTGCCAGCGATGGACGCGAGCGGAGACTTGCTGGCGACGGATGGACCACCACCCTCGAGGCGTGAGAGGCCACCCGGAGAGCGGGCCCGGCTCGATGCACCGAGTGTACCGGCCGGCGACTTAAGTCCCGAATCGCCAAATGGTTTTGGCGACTTGCCCAAGCGCGGCGATGGCGTCTTGCTGAGGGCGGCCTGCAGTTGGGCGGTGAGCATGTTCAGCGGCGTGGTCGCGCCACTCTTTTGATCGTGCAGGTTGAGAGTGTTTCCGGGCGATGGGTCACCTTCCTCAGCCAGCTGGCTCAGCAGATTGAGCAGTGTGTTAGTCGTCTCATCGGTATAGGCTTCGATACCGGGCGATGCACTGCGCGAGCGTGGCAGCGGACTGCGCTCCACCAGACGACGAGCTTCTGCCATGGCCTTTTGAAGCTGTTGCTGTTGCCGGAAGCTGTCCCGGTTGCGACAGCGACCGATCTGCGAGTTAATTTCCACCCCGACGCCGGTCATTACCTGGCCCCACTTGGCGGAGGTCGTATTGTTGGCGACCTTCTTGGCAACACGACGGAACCGAGCGAGCGGATTAGCATCCTCCTCTTCCTCCTCTTCCTCCTGCTCGGTAATCTCAACCGGTGCTACTTGGAAGTCCTTCATGAGACGCCGTTCCCAAATCTTCATACGCTTCGCGAGGACGGCTACGAAAACGATCAAAGGTTTATATTAGGCGGGAAGAACAACATGGTAAGGGATCAAACTGATCAAACGGATCAAACTGCAGATCAAAGAGTTATCATTAACACTAACCCTTCTCTTTGCGATCAACAGCGGACACGTCCATTCCGTTCTTCTCGAAAATGTCCAACAGTTCGTAGCGCATGGCCGAGATCTCCGTCTTGACCTCATTGATGTCGTCCTCCGTGACTGCATCCTGTTCCATTCGGCGATGCATTGCCGAGACGTAGCGCCATACCAGTGCCCTCATCACGTTGGTGTAGCGTTCCGCCCGTTCCTTATCTTCCTTACGACGCTGCAAATGAGGACGAAAAGTAAATTCAAATATTAGAATCTCTAATTGGTGACCTAATAGGGAGGTCGACCTTACAATCGTCGATTCCCGCTTGAGATCACGCTTCTTCTTCTTGCCGAAGAGACGCATCAGGTGCTTCATGTTCGGGAAGATGTTGAACGGTGGCGGCAGCGTGGAACTTTCCTCGAAGTAACTCATCCAGAGACGAGTGCGGGCAAACTTCCACTCCGTGTCGGAGTGTTCATCGATCATGGCGTACGAGTTGGACATCATAGCGATGAGCAGGTTCAACAGTACGATCACATTGATCACACTGTATGAACCGAACATGAGTAAACCCCAGAACCGAGTGTACGACTTGATGCCCTGCAGTTCGAAGTTCTCCAGACCCACCATACCGAAACTGGCCCAAAACAGTGACTGGGAGGATTCGAACAAGCTGGAAAGAGGCATGAAATAAAGCGTTCGTAGTTAGTGTGCAACCCAACGTGAACATTTTAACAACCCAAATTAATGCTTACTTTCCAAACCGTCTCCATTTCATGCAGGCATCGCCCTGGTTATCCCAGTCCGGTAGTCCACCTTTCAAGCTGTAACATTTGGATTTCTCCAGATCGGCAAAATACCAGAGCAGCTGGTTTAAGCCGCACGCGAACGCAAACAGCACGAGGGAGTAGATGAAGAAAAACTTCACGATATCGATCACCATGCGGCCAAGCGAAATCTGTAGCGGTCCCAGATGGGGATTGATCGAAAACAAGTGAACCAGCTTCAGGGCGGAAAAGATGTTGGCCGCGGCGAACAGACCCTCCGCAATCAGCTGCGGATCAAAGTCGTCCCAGTGCTCGCGCGCAATGTACGCCGTACTTGGATCGGCGGAAATCTGTGACGTCTGCTGGATGTAGGCGATGATGCGCAGCAGTCCCACGCAACAGTACAAAAAGTTACGCGAAAAGTCGATAAAGTTCCACATGTTGCGGAGGTAGCTGCGGATGCCTTCCTTGAAGATTTCCTGCGTTTCCTCCCAGATGAAGCCCATCACGTAGATGACGACGAGGCATTCAAGATACGTTGGCCCGTTGCCTCGCTGGCGGGCCAACTCTTCCTGTAGTGCTCGCTTCATGCTTTCCGTTCCGAAGAGAAGAACTACCTGTACCTCTGCACGTTGTGAGACGAGAATAAGCAAAACTGGTGTTGCGAAACATTGGAGGCGTGAGTGTGAGCATGTTTACGAGCTTGGTTTAGTATGTGGGCGATACTTACACAAGAAAAACAGATAGGACGATGCGTGGATCAAGAACTTCATAAACGGTTTTCGCATAAACTTGGACGTTTCGCAGGACGGTGCAATCATGTAGAGCATACAGTAGATCGGGAACAGCACGGCGGTGCGGACGATGATGCAGATCTTCTCCATCGCCGATTTGCGCCGAAAGCCGGGCACACCCTCGTACCACATGGCCGCCAACAGCTGCTGAATGTTCGGGTGGGCTACAAACTTCTTCTGTTTGTAGTCGATGGCCAGCTCGAGTCGCGTCAGTTTCATGTGATCACCGTCCATGTACGGCGGCGATTCAGGATCGTAGTTCAGGATGATGGCCAACTCTTGCGAGCTGCGCGATTGGTCCAGCAGCTCGACCGCAAAATTCTGACACTGATGACGAAGCTCCAGATACTGCGACTTGCACTCCTGCTCGGCAAACGCCAGATTACGCAGCTCCCAGGAAAGCTGGAACGCCGTCAGCAAGGGATCTTGCGAGCTGAGCGCAATCAGCGACGGGCTTGCAAGCGCACGGTACTCATTCACGCGGGCCAACGAGTGTCGGAGTGAATCTTCCGACGAACGGCGGATACACTCTTCGCAGCCACATCTGGAAATGGAGATGATGGAGCATGAATGATCTTGCAATCTTGAAAGAGCCGATCCACTCACTTCACATCATGAGGCATCGGTAAGGTTGCTCCACGATCGAGCAGAATCTTCAGGATCTCGTAGTTGTTTTTGTGAGCAGCCAGCATCAGTGGTGTAACGTCCGGTGTAAACATGGCCGTGTTAATATCCACTCGTTGCCAACTCTACAACAAAAAAAGCATTACCTAAGGTGAGTCCGCTCTGGACAAGCATAACATCTCCGGGCAAACGTTACGCACGTATGGTTCACCCTCCTTATGGATTAGCTCCTCGTGCTCGAGCAGCAGCTCCACCGCCTCGACGAACTCCGCGTTGATCGCGAGCAGCAGTGCGTCCTTCGTCTCGACGTTCATGATCACCAGCAGTTCAACCATCTCGAGATTTTCGTTCTCGATGGCCAGCGTCAGCGCCCCTCGCCCCAACGAATCAACACAGTTGACGTTCGTGTTCCGTCGCCGGTGGGCCCGTTGGAGGATCCGCTTGACGCTCGCCAGATCGCCGCGTTCCACCGCGAGAAGGTATTTTTTCTCCTCGAGAGACAGTGGCACGGGCAGATTGATGTTGGTGATCATGTTAAAGGCGGCTGAACCACCACACCCAGACGGTACTGGGGACGGTGATTCGATCTGCACACCGACCCCGCCAGGGTCCTTTTTCTCGTTTCCCATCGTTTTGTCGATCTGGTGTTGCTTATTGTACACGACGGGTAGCAGTACCGAAAGACATTAGAGCTGATCGTCTGCGAGTGAAGTATAGAAACACACACGGAAAGTGATTGCGAGAAGTCCTAAAAAACGATTGACAAGTTGTAAATTATTACCTGCACTTCGCTATGCTTAATGCCAAATGCTGTACACTAGCCTAACTTTCTTATGGAAATGTATGTTCTACTGCGTTTTGATTTAATGTGTGATGGATAGATAAAGAGAGAGAGGGAGAGAGAGAGAGAGAAAAGGAGAGAGGCGTGTGAATGAAAAAAAGAGAACCAAAAGTCGATCAAAATTCTGAAAAGTTGGTGCTGACCCCATGTTACCACCATTGGAGCGTGGCTACATGTGGTTTTGGTTTTGGCATTATTTCAGTGGTCGTAATGAGTCTAATGAAATCGCATGTATTTTGGTTGTGATTTAGAAAAAGGAATCTTAGTAACTAGTAGAAACTAGAATACTACAATATTGGTCATTCAATTAAGCGTTGTTTATTAGAAGAAAAGATCATAATCCGCTTCACAAAGAAATGACGCACGCTTTTGGAGCAATAATGAGCTTCAATTTCGTTTTGAAAAGGATATAATTAGCTGTGCACCGGTTATTACGCGTTGCTGGGGCTATCAAAACCGAAGCAGTGTGTTAATTGAATTCCCTAACATTATTGAAAGTTTTATTTTTAGCTCAGCAGTGTGTTGTACATTTGAATTATAGAGAAAACACCACCAGAGCACGTGTTTGAGTGCGTTAATTGCACACAATTCGAAAATGCTGTACACTCTCCAGTGAAATCCAGGCAAACGATTGTTTTTATTTAAATTGCGCTTCGCTTTCAAGCCACCAATCACCTTTTCTTCGTTGCAAACTTCACACTTTAACACACAGCGCAATATGTTAGTTAATAAACGGGATTTTTAGAGATTCCGGTATACTTGTTCCACCCGACACAACCGAGCAGCACCAGAAGTTTGGTCACCACACACACTCACTCACACACAAACGCACACACGAGTCGTGATAAGAAATTTTAAGAATTAAGGGAAAACAGACAGATCAAATGGAAAAAGAAAAAAAAGTGGTGGGTGTCCTCGACCAAGGACAGCGGAGAGTGGGCGCAACACTACCAAACTACTCTGTGCTCACGGTGTGACAGACCGAAGCCATCAAAAAGGTTGACCAACGTTGTCCGGTGTTTTATAGATTTGGGGCCGTTGCGCAGTGTCGAACCCGTGCGGTTGCTCTCTCCAGCTGCGTAAGCGTACCTTTGAGAGGGGGGATGGCGGAATTTAATCCTGTTAGTGTGTACTGTTAGGTGGATGTCTCCGGGCACGTACCCGCGTGTTCTTTGATTTGTTCTGGAGAGTTGCACTGCATCGGGGGGGGAATACTTTATTTTTCCAATAGCTTCGAAACGACGTATCGATTTTGCTAAGCGGCTTGTTGCTTCTACACTGTTGCCAACAGGAGGGGTGGCGGGTTAGCGAAGAAGACAAACCACCAGGCGCCTCCGCTGAATTCCGCACAGGTTGAAACGTGAACAGCAGGAAGCAGAAGGTCGCTCAAGCAGGTGGTTTCGCAAATTTGTAACCACCTAGGCAACGAGCCTACGAGCTTCGGTGGGGAATGGGGAAACCAAACTGGTGCCAGAAATAAAGGTTCAAGATCGATCGTGTGCTGCTGTGACAGCGGACCCGCTGACACATTCCTGAGACGCGTTCATTTCCGATCCCGCTTCTGGTGGCGTCCGCTGCTGCGCTATGCCTGCATGTCCGCGTGTCCTTCTAAAGTAGATCTATCTGCAGAGCATCTTTTAAGTGAGATAAACACTATCAGCACTCTCAAAACATTTTTACAACCTGTATCGAACAGCTGAGAGAGTTGTCCTATTGCATTTGATCTCTCGCAAAGGAATTTGACGTGAGTGTTCTGCCCCAAAACGGCGAATGAATGCCACTCACGTGCACTCATCGGACACGTCGGAAAGGAAGTAGCGATCTCGCAATGCAGCGACGAAAACGGCACATTCTGCGCAACTCGAAACTGCGCCAGCCGCGCGATCGTACAGGGACGGGCAGGAGAATTCGCACCGAACCGGTCAAAACCATTTTTTCGGGACCGGGCGCAGATTAGTGAGCGATTCTCAGTGCTGCTCTCGGTGCGATACGACGTGCGAACCCCCGTGTGTTGCGCGCTTGAATCGAGAAACGGAGCAGAAAAGTAAAGTTTTCTCCTTGTTCTGTGCAAGCAAATCTAAGGGGATCGATTGTCTAGATTATTTGGAAAAATCGAACCCGCAAAGTGGTGCAAAGAAAAAACGAAGGAACGTTTACCCTTTTTCATCCAGCATCCTTCTTTTTGTAGAGCGATCTTGGTGCTTTCCACCGCGTACCGTTGTGGTGGTTGCCCTTTTGCCAAAGTGACGTGTTGATGCGTACGTGTGTGAACTGGGAAGAAGGGAAAAATAGCGTGCGCGCGTTCTCGTGTGTGTTTTGCTGCATAAATTTCGCCCCATTTGTACTGTGTTGGCGTATTTTCGGTGGTGTTTTCCTCTTGAAGCATACCAGGACGGCGAGTTAGGGGGAAAAAATCGAGTCAAGTGCGTTTTAGTACTGCGCTTCGAGGGTAGGAAAACTCGAGGAAAGCAAGCAGAAGAACACCATAATCCGGTTTTTGCAGAAGCGTAACGCGTTCACTGGGCCCTGGGTGAAGAAGTAAGGAAAGCAGCTATACGGATACGCTACGCAAAAGCAACAAGAAATAGACAAGAAAAGTGTCTAAAGTGAATCGATCGTGTCTGTTTTGAACTGAACTAGTGTGATACAGCGTAAGAGAGTGTAATTAATACTAGCATTCGGGACACGATAGGCGACAACTACCTGTTAGGCGGCTGAGACAAGTACTACAGTAGCAGTAACGGCAGCAGTTCTAAAGGTGAATTTATTTTACTTATACCCTTTTAGCAAGTAGCGCACTTTGTAGTATTTTAAAAGCTCGTCTTAAAAACCAATCATTAATGATCTTAGACAGATTGTCACAGGTTGATATAGCTTATTGCGTCTTTAACTCATCCGGTTAGCCGTTAATTATTTGTAGCATGATTCTATTAAAAGATGCATTAGGACAATAGTAGTCACGCAACAAAGTAGTCGTGTTCTGCTTCTAGGAGACACCTTTTGCCGATCGATCTTGGGCGATCCTCAACAGAGGCTTGTTGCAACAGATACACAAAGCATTTGAAAACGTATTTACTAACCGGCGATCTAGTCTCCTCTCTTTTGTCCCACGCCCAAAATGAGGACAATGAAGGGTAAACATAACCTCCATCTCGATCGCAGACACGCACCATTTTTGCTGTCCCCTAAAAGGTGGCGGATAAAAATCTCTGTCCCGTCGAATCGGAAACTCATCCAAGAGATGAAACTCGCCAGCCTGTCACTGTGCTGTGGCGACATAATGGCGACGGGGCGTACGGAATGCACTTTTCACCGGGCGCCCTCTTCACCAACCGAGTGTGTACCGAGTCCGAAATGTCTGTCTGGCAAGCGACGTGGGAAAGCGAAGCGAATCGATGAAAAAGGGACCAAGGTCCGTCACAAACGCACGCCGGAAAGGTTCCCGGGACAGGCCCGGGGAAGAATGTGAGAATGGTGGGGGTGGCGGCGAGCACGACGTAAGTGGGCAGCTTGGAATGTGCAAACAAAAACATACAAAAAAAAATACAGCACGCTTCAATCCGGATTCACACCAGATGGCGCTTCCCGACTCGTACGCAGAACGGATGTATCGATCGTTTTTAGAACGAACGCGTAGGGAGGAAGTGAAATGAAGCGCTGCTTCTAACCTTGAGAAGGGCTAGGGAAGATGTTTATTTCTGGGGATCGGGTATCTGCACCATCGGCATAGCTGTACGTGTGTGTTTGTGTTTCCCTATGGGACGTGCGTTTTTGCTCTCGACAGCGTAGCATCAAACTCTCTTGCCGCCGTCATCTATTTAGTGATCAATTTTATCTGAAAAAGCAACAGTGTGGTACGTTTTTTAAGCGATCTGCCAGCACTCGTTACGTCACCAAGCGGTAAGAAGTGGCTTGTGGTTGTGGGATGGCCGTGTACGTCGAACTCATCGTCGTCGTCGTCGTCGTCGGCAATTTCCAAAAATAAGCATCTCCCATTCCATTACCTTCCCTCCTTACCTTTCAAAGCGATCGCAGGGGCGAAAGAGAGAGAGAGAGACAGAGAGCGAGAGATAGAGAGGGAGAGTGACAGACCACCAACAAAAACAAGCAGATCAGCGCCAGCTTTTTGGACAGGAATGCAGAAAAGAAAAACGTGTGACGGCTACTGATTTTCGCTCCAGGGACGTCAGCGATCCATTTTGTCGATTTTGCTTGGCGTGGCCACTAAACACACAGTACAAAAACAACTGGCACGCATACGTAGACAATGCGTACGCGTACTGATTGGGTCACGAATACACGCATCACAGCCACCGTAACACAGCAGGCTAGTGACGCAGTCTGGTGTTTCGGTACGTTTGAGTCAACGTTTTGGGGGTTGGGTTACATCTGCTTTTACATTAGATTCGACGTAATTTTTTTGCACTGCGGGATCACTTCCTTCCCGAGCATGTGGCTGATAGTCCATACTGGGGAAAACCATATAGACGTGGCGTGTGTGCTAAGTAAGCAACGGATTAGCCGGCGGGTTTTTCATTGTAAATCCAAAGTAATCCTCGGCCCGGATGTCTAGCAGATGGGAGAGAAAATAAAATCGACAGCGGATTAAATGGCCTAATCTCCCCCTCCACTGGGGTGTGGCAGAACACGTACAGCAGAAACACCACAAGCAAAAACCACACTTCCGCCTCGGGTGAAAGGTGAATGAATGATAAATAAAACGTGCCCCAACCGCACACCATTGCCGCTGATCGCCGGGACCGGAAGCGGTAAACGGCCCGGCGTGTGGCCCTAACCTTCCCACACACTTCTCGGTACGGTTGTACATCCTTTTGTACGAGTCGAGAGTCAGGGCTGGGGAAAAGTTGGCAAACAAACCAACGGCTTCTACGTGTGCGTGTGTGTTCGATGTGCCGATCGTTTCCCTTCGAATGCCGCTCGGATCGGTCCAATGGAGGTGAAAGTGAAATGGCGATTGTGTTTGCAGCAGGGCGTGGTGTCTGTGCTGAGCTGAGGTGCTAGCTAAGGGCTAATTAAACGATGCGAAGAATTTGAACTCATTGAAGTATTATCGATCGATCGATGCAGTTCACTCGGCGACTCAACGACTCGGGCGACCCGTACGAAGACGAAAGCCGTGGGGGACGGTCCACAGCAGCTGTTGGTGGCGCGAGCGTTAGTTGTGGTCTACACTTGCGAGTGGTGAGGGCGTGAGGCAGGTGGGTATAAGGCTGGTGGCGCTTTGATACGCCGAAAGGCACGCTCGTATTTCAAGTGCAGCAATTAAACACCAATTACGGTTTGACAATGAATTAACGAGCTTTCATTGCTCTGTTGGCTGATGGATGCCAGCAGACACCGTGGGGAGATCGGTATTACAAATGGGTTTCTTAGCAGGGTGTATTTCGTGATCGTATTTCATCTTGAGCATTTTAGGCAGCTAGTATAGATGAGAAATCATAGAAGAGTATGGATTTGATTGTCACATTAACATTTAAATTAGTTACTTTAAGGCTGTTCTTATTTACGAATTTGTGTTTTTGTTTCTTGTTTCAGCTTAAACATTCAATAAGGGCACGATTGCAGCTAGGAGAATCAAATCAACTACTAAAACTACAATCCGTTATAGAGAAATATCAACGGTAAAAAGGTTAAATCAAGAAATTCAACTCTCGTAGAAAGGTGTCAGTGAAATCATAGTGTGCAAAAATGATTCACGTTGATGAAACAGATCCCCTCGGTGGTAAGTTAGCTGATTTCTTCGCTCTTGCATGGATTTTATTTAGTTTTGAATAAGCTTGTAGTTAACTGTTTCTAAACTATTCTGCACCACCGATACCTTCCAATACAGTTGTCAATATTAAATATTATAGTGAATATCAGTGGTTTTTAGATGAATGACTTTGGACCTTTAGATATATCGAGAGAGGCGCCGGTGGTGGAGGCGAATGCTAAGCCGGTCTTTGCACATGAATGAACCAGGGTTTAACTCTCCAGGATCATTCCGGCGTTTTGAGAACTGACTATCCAACGTGGTAGAAAAAGTCTGGTAAAAGCCAGAAATGGTCGATATGACTTATGAGTTCGTTACACCAAGAAGAAGACATTATCAACGCAATAGATCATTTGATCAGAGGTTTCATGTTAAAATAACTAAAATTTAACACTATGCAGGTTGTAAACGTATCGAATCAATTATTCTTTCTTCGTGATTTACAACATACATCAAGCAAAACAAAAACAATAATGCAGTGTAGCATCGTTTATGCAGGTCCTTTGGGACTGGACTATGGCCTGAACCTTCAAAAGTGTGGATTGCTTTTTTTAGCTTTACCTCTTCTGCCTTACTGGTATTACACTCATAAGTGCAGGCCTGCCAATGTCCCGAATTATTTGGAAAAATCAAATTTATTGACAGTATAAGTAAAGAAAGTATTATTAAAACAAACTTTTAGCTTTGATTAATCGGTTATAACGGTAAACATGTGGTCTTCTATGTAGTGTCGTTTCTTCAAATTACGGGTTAACTGACAACCGCATATAAAATAGAAAGATAAACTTCTATGCATTGATTAGAATTATACCTTGCATATGTTTTTTTCCTTATGCTTAGAGGAATTAAGGTTAGCTTATTAGGGGCAGCTTATTCAAATAGCAAGATAAGACTATTTTAGTCATTTAATGATCAAAGTCAAATTAATGATTCAGCTGTAAAATAGCACTTACTGCATTTACTACTAATTGCATTGGTCGGCGCTACCTACGATGGAGACGCCCAGTGCTTTTAGTATTGTTGTAGTGTTTTGGTGACAGAAAAATAATTGCTACTTAGCTTTTACAAAGCATGCTGGGGGTAAATTAAGTCTCTACAAATTTTCAACTTTTCTACGATATACATCTTTTTTTATACTTTCAATTTCTTTCTAGATGCAATGGAAGCTATTTGAAATATTGGATAGAACTTAGACATAGAATAAAAATTAGCTATTTTTTAAATGCTACACTAATAGCAAAAATTGTTTAGTGTTTTCGAGTAGCTTTAAAAGCACATAACACAAATTAAAAAATATCCGGTTTAGTAAAGCATTTAAGGATTTATTATTGTACTCATTTGTAGTAGAATAATTACCTTTTGCTTACTGGACTCAGAATTGTACCAAATTTATAGGCAGTCATCAGTAGCAGGCATCTATTCGCTTTGTCCGAGGAAAAAAAGTATTGGTGGATGAAGTGTTCGTATCAAACATTTTATAATTGACAAGAATCCTTTAAAGTATGATTAAGATTTTGTTTGCTGAGTTGCTTCCGATATGCTGTTTATGTTCGGTGTGCAAGCGACCGATTGTATAACATTTGTAAATTCCAAAATGTAGAGATGGTTGGATGGATGGACCTTGTTACACTCTTCTTTTAATAATTTACGGGATTCCATTTCCTTTTATTTAAATTTTAAAAAAATTTGGATAAATCTCTGTTTATAAATTAAAAAAAAACCATAATGTATTGATACCAACAGCTAGGCGCCTCCATTGTATAACAGTTATAATTTATTGGTTGAAGATTTTCTTGTATTGATATTATTCACAAATTAAGTGAGCTTGAAACATGAACTTTCGTTTGATATTCCTTTTTGACAAACAACAGTTTACCTTTTCACACCTCCATTGGATTACAACCAGCCGGACAAGGTGTGCATTCCATTCCGAATAAACTATCATCTTGAACTTGGCATAACCGTTGTCTGATATTAACACCTTTAATTGTTACCGGTATGGACACCACCTTTTTGTTTACTCGTTACATACTTTCACACCTCAGCTCTGGTGAGTGTGAGAAAATACACGGATGACATTTTCTACGACCACAAAACAAACAAACCCTTGTACGACAGCTTCTGTGTCTGTGCTGCCTTTTCCATCTGGCCGGATACGGCGCTGGGGTGATTTGTGCGTCGAAAGGTGCTTCTGTTTTTAGTCTCCAACGCGTGTGTAAGCAACCGCACAGCAAATTTCATGACAATCGGGCAAACTTTCGCGTTTGATGATTAATTTCACAAAAAAAAACAGTAATTTTAACAGACCAGCACTTGTAAGCAGTAGACTATGGACTGCGATCTTTCAACGGGCTTGGTCGACAATTAATAGCAAAGATATGGAAGGAATGTGAGCGAAAGTAGCGTTCTACTTTCTCTTGAATCTTTTCCAACAGAACAAACAATTTTTCTTTGCTCATTCTTATAACTTTGCGCGGCGTCTTTCACTGTGTGGGAGAGACATCCGATTTTGTCGACCACCACAAACTTTAACCATAGAACGTCACGGCAGATACAGTGTACCATCGGCGTGGATTTTCGAATGTGACTGAAATAGGTTGGGAGCATTAACATGTTATTTAATGATCCCAGTCCGCAAAGGAAAGTTTTGCGTAAGATTAATGATTGTCACGCTGGAGGTCACTCTTAGTTGGTGGGGGTAAAGATTTTGTTGATTTTTAGTTGAAGCTCTCGAAACAAAAATAGCCAATGAATGGTGGACTAGGCACACGACTTTCCGATTGTGTATTGCTAAAGTGCAAGGTCAACCAGAGTTAGTTTGACGCAAAATAGAAAGAAAGGAGTTTACGAAATATAAAGAGTGACGAGGGAGGAAAGCATAACATAAACAAGGCAATGTAAAGGAATGAAATGATCTTCAATGTAAATTGCGTTTACGTCTTATTTGAATCAAAGCGTCAAATGATTATAATGAATTTATTTGCATAACCCAGCATAACTTTGTAAAACGACAGCTGCAACATAAATGTATCAATCGCATGAAACAACAAGCTGATGAACATATACTGAATAGACATATTTTCTCATCAATAGCCACCGTTTGTATTTTCAAATAAATAAAATGATTGAACGATTTAAATCTTTTAAACCTGACTAAAGAAAATACGGACTAAGCTAAAACAATAAAATCAATCTTTAGTACAGCTTTTAGTACAAAGGCAATCAGTGCGTGGAACAAACGACTTGACGCTAAAAATAAAGCAAACCATAAATAAGCAATCTCAACCACAATAGTACTGTTTGATGTATTTGCAAAAATGTGGTGCCCTCGAGGCGTTTTTTGCTCGATTTTTATTTTCGTGTTCGAAACATTCTGCATTCGTCGTTTCGCAGCGACTCACCCTGTAGCACAAGTTCCTCCTTATTCCTTCCTTTTTTTTTTTTTTCCTTTGCCTGCCATTTCAAAAGACAGTTTGTTTGTGAAAGCAGCAATAACGTAAAATTCAACAACAGTTTGGCGCCTACAGGCCGAATCACGGCGATTGTGTGCCGATTGCGGTGGAACGATCGTTTGATTAATATTTTTCCACCACAGAGCTATGTTCCTTTACTTCTCCACGCTTCCAAGTTCTCCGTCCTTTTTATGTGTGTATGTGTAATGTTCCACACCGTGAGAAACGACGATTGGATGAGTGATGAACGAACAGGAAAGCCAACCAGGCGTAAGTGAACAACTGTATTGGTAAAGAAAAGTTGTTTAGAAGCCAAAAACCGGGCCAAGATTAATGTCGGAACAAGAGAACGCCAGAGCAAGCTGTAGCTGTAGTCGAGCAGAAATGGTGAAATGGTAAAAAGTAATGTTTAAAAAAATGAATGGACTTGATTGAGATGAGCAAACGGTACCGTCTTGCTTTTTGCCGTGGTTGATGCCGTCACTTCCCTGGTACTGGCCTCGCACAAGTCAAGGTGCCGTGTGAGCATCGGCCGGGCCTTTTGCGAGTCTGTGTCCGGTTAGGTTGAGGTTAGAACACACAGAGCCATGCCCGCACGACATCGCCAAACATCGTTCATTGAGCGTTTGATTCGGTACATTTCTACCGGACGATGATTGCAATTTCCCGAAATAAAGTCATCCCGTGCTGGGACACCACCACCCTCATTGACCCGTCCGCAGAAGAAGGTCAATTAGTGAGTTAAAGAATAGAAGCGAAAATAAAAATAAACCGTGTAAAATACAGGAAGTGATGCAGTTTTCGTCAGAAGCTTGCCTGTATCCTCGACGCTCTCGTGCGCGTATCACCGAGGGAAGGGAGCGATCTCGCCAACGACATGAGCTGTACACAAGGTCATGCCAGGGTGTATTTGCGTTGAATTGGCTGCTCGTTTCACCATGGCTAATAATGATTAGACGGCAGATGTATAAATATGCAAAACCTGCCCACGCGAGCATTATTTGGTCAATTTAATTCGATTTGATGAGAACGGAGTGAGAGTAATGTTGGCATTTAAGATAAAAATACCACCAAACGCTGTTTGATTCGGATTAAACAGCGGAAACGTGCAGTGAGTAAATGGTCTGTGGCGCCTCCAACATTGAGTGATATTTGATCATTCAATAACGAAGCGCTTTGGCCATATGAAACAAACTATTGTGTAATCTATTGCCGTCCAGTTCCTTAGTTAAATTTCCGAAAAATTGAAATAAATTGAAATAAACAAGTGACTCTAGCCCAGGTCTTATTTGCAAATTTACATCCATCAGCATTATGTTTTATCAATTTTGTACTATCTCATCTTTATCTCATCTTTATGTGATTTTATTTTATCTAAAACTAGAGCACAAGCTCTTGATCGACGTTGTCTGGTGATTGAATAGCTTGCATTTTGAATTAAAATCTGGTAACCTTTTTTATGGTAGGTCTTTCCGGTACCTATTCATGATAATTAATTATCTGCACAGTCAAAGAATATTAATACGTCAAGATTGTTCTGATAATTACAGCTGTATAACAGTTGTATAACAGTTTGACTATAGAATCGCCTCGCTTTCAATCGCGCCTATCTTTCCACTTGGATGTGCTTACTGCGATTGCGAACTGTACCTGTATGACACATTCGTACAGGAAAGGCTCAATTTGATCACTCAATTTCTGTACAGCAAATGAGAACCGACAGATTATGCAACTCCCCGATCGTTGTGCAATAAAGCTGAGGGAATATGGTTATGAAAGGTTCTACAATATTCCGTGTAACATTTTCATCTGTTTCCAACCTGCTTCAAATGCAAAGGAACGTACCGTATCGCCATTTATGGTCTCCTCTAGCTTCTGCTTCCCTATTTTCCTTCACCTTCTCATTCTGAAACCGAGTGGCTAAAAGTATTCACAACTACATGACAGAACATTACCGTTTGGCTTACCTTTACCTTCCGCTTGGCTTACATTTTCCCACTCTATCATTCAAACGATGATGCAGATCGCTTGCCAACATCACTTCCTCAATCGCAGCAGTAATCAGGCCGTTGCCAACGCGAACAGGAAAATAAACAGAGAATTTATTTGGCTTCGGAGAGAAGAGTGTCTCTTATTCGTTTCTGGGTTTCACCCTGTTTGATCCCCACATTTTCAACGCCAGCGACAACCGTGTCGACGGGCGGCAAGTGATAAATATATTCGTCATACACTTTGCTTACCCAAGGGCTGGTGCTGTATGGTTCTTTGACACGCGGACGTGTATACATGCAGTGGAATTAATTAATTCATTTCGCTCGTCTAAACGCCACCGGTTTCTAATTCAATTGACACTCGCCATGATCGTGCCGTTGATCGTGTTGATGCATCATTACGGGAAGCTTTCGTGTGGACATGTAAACATTCCGGAACTCCGAGTCCATGTCCATTCCAATGAACGATACGCCCAGTATCTGATGCCTGTGTGTCTTGCAGCCCGACAGGATCTGATCGGCACGGCAGACAAAACAGTTCCCCTTTTTCCCCCTTTACGATCCTAACGTCCGCCACGTCGGCACACATCAACGAGCGAAATTCCTTCGACCAGTGCCAAGAATATATGGATGTACTGTGTTGAACCACCCAGTCGGTTCGAACACGGGTGGTTGCATTGATTCTGCGGATGACATTCGTGCTATCGTGCAAGGGTTAGCAATTTTGGCGGTCACCAAACGGTCACAGACGGCGTTCCGTTAACACTTTGGACTTTCGGACGTGAGGGTGTATGTGTGCGTGCAAAGGGATGGTGACGGTCAATTGAAGCGCAGCACGTTAAATGCAGTGAAAGTGCGCAGTTGTTCACTTTCTTTCTGTTGACATCTAGGCAGGCGGAGATCGAGCCTGGGGTGTACTAAAGAGACTTTTAGTACATCACCAATATGAGACTGTTAAGCATTCAGTTGTATGTTACTATGGCAAATTTTCACCTAATTGTTGCCATTCGGGAACATTTTTGAAGGTTTGAACAAGTATAAATTTGAACCAATTTACAATGAGATTGACCTCTTTATCTAATGAATCCAATATATTTTCTCAAAGGTTCGAAAACATGATTTGATAGAGCAAAAGCATGATACCTTGTAGGTAGTATAATGATTTTGCTCCTTCATTTGTTGGTCATGTCCGACGAAACAATGGGTTTGTCTTAAAGAGCCTCTCCAGTCAGTTCCGCTCCGTAAACTGTTAAATTTGTCATAATTGTTTGTTAAAACTTCCAAGGAAAATGCATTCGACGAAATAAATTAAGCTTAGCTTTTCGTAGTTAAATATAAAAATTTATTAAACCATTTTAAAATACATTTTTGGTTTCTTTTCAATTCTTGTTTGTTGTTTGTTGTAAAATAAAACTTAAACATTCAAAAATCTTAAATTTTCGCATCAGTTTTTCCTACTCGAACTTGTGCTACTATTGTTAGAAAAATAACAAATGTTTAAAGCAAAACAAATATTGTTTTTGGTTGGCTTTTCTTGCTACAATGTTCTAAAATGATCAGGAATATTACACAATCACTACACAATCTTTAAAAAAATAATGATCTATGTCAAATCAATCGGTCAAACTATCATTCATACTACTAATGCTGTATCTTTAGACAGATTTATTGTTGAGTTCAGGCTTAAAGAGGAAGTATTATCAATCAAAATAACTTGCTTTATAGGAATCTTTGAAGTATACAGGCAATTTTTGTTTCAAAACAACTACAATGAATTGATCAACTATGAAGAAATCGAATAAAATATGATTTTTATAAATTCCAAATGAACTAAATAAAGTAGTGCCAATACCATTTTCAAAGCTCCTACACGTCGTTTGGTAAAGCCAATGAACTTATGCTAACTAAAAACCCAGCTAGGGACGTGGTTTATATAGATCCAGCTAGAACTAGAAGTTTTTATGTTTGGTTTTTATGTTTTTATTCAAAACTTAACAACAGTTTTATATTGTTAAATTTTTAGCGTTTTTTGCCTAATTTTTAAAACAATTTGTACCCTCTTGTTAAAAAATAATGTTTTTTTACATTTCTCCTTTTTCCACAGACATTCCGCCAGCGTTCCCGTACCGAGAGGTGGAAATTAAGCGCGGCATCGATCCAAAACAGATATACGAGCTCAGCTCCGAGCTTGGCAGGTCAGTAACTAACCGTAGCTTGTAGGGATGGTGGTTGTTGTCGGCAGATGGCTCTAAAATTAGAACACACCAGCGGCATCGCTCGTTGCCGTCTTGTGGTCGTCGTTGTCGCCTGTCGCTTGCGTCGGTACAGGTTGGTCAGCGTGGCGATTGTCCATCTTTCATCATCCGTTGACACTGCTCTCGCTCTCTCTCTCTCACACACACTATTTCACCTCCTAAGCGGTCTGGCCGTGTGCGGGGTCAAGTGGATTCCTTTCCCAGCGGGACGGCCCAAGAGAAGCGAAAGGGATGAGTCTGTGTTGTAGAAAAGCAGAATTTGTTTTTCCATCCGCAATCGGCCGCGTCCACGAGTTTGACGCGGCAAACGGCGATGTCAGAGTTGATGTCGAAGCACCTGTTAGTAGTCTAGCGAAATAGCAAGAAAGATAGAGAGGGAGAATGAAATAGAAGCAATCGCGTGAAGTATCTGTGGCTAAGCAATACGGCCTGGCCGTTACTACCGAATAAAAAAAAAGTATCTGTGGCTGCTTAATCTCTGCCCCGAATGGTTTCACCACGAGTCGCCATTTCTGGTGCTCGTGCCCCCGTCTGTCACATTAGCTGCCGGACTCACGTGGTACGGCGACGACTTTAACGTCTGCGGTGCTAAACGTGCCCGGTTTTGTATGGATCGATTGAAAAATATACCATGAGATGGTTTTTTTTGTTCATTCTTCCCTTCCGATGCCAATGTCCCTGGTCACACCTGCGGCTAACCTTCGAAACGATGCACGTGTACCAAACGTTAAGTAGGCTTCCCTGTCGTGTGCGATGAATAATGCTTCAGCTTGTAGGCATCTAGCGCGGGCGCTGGGGAAAAACGAAAGATAAAATCAATCGGAAGCTTGTGAATAATTAGTGGACATTCCTCACAGAGCACGCCATCGCTTATTAATGTAGCATGCATTGATCATAGGTTTATTAATAGCGTAACAAGCTAACGCGTCCCGATTAGTTTCCGTTCCGTTTCGGGAAACCGTTTGCAAATGTGTGCCGAAGATAATGATTGAGGTTGTGTCCGATAAGTGTCCTGCATTAGCCATACATCCTCTTGAGCCAGATTAATATATCAAATTCGAGCTGCTTGAGCATGCATGCGAATCGCCTCTAATTTTCGACGCTCTGATCGCTTGGCTGGTCAGCGTAATGTATCGTACGCCAAAGCGAATGCGTATTTGTAGCCATGCGCATCGTTATATGACAGCTCGAAGCGTGTGTACCATGAAAATGTCACACAAAAATTGATGCCGAGCGAGAAAGAGTGAAACGACTTCATTTAGCGCCAAGCGTTGATGTACTTAAACAGTTGTTTCGTGAGGCACAGGATGAAACCTGTTTAAAGACAAAGCTGTTAAAACATTTACGACCACCAACCCTTTAGTGGCTTGTTAAACACTTTCACGATCGTACGTTTGCTAACTACACGCCTAACTAATGCGGTTCCGTTGCTACCGTTTCACAGGGGAAAGTTCGGTGTGGTGTACAAATGCAAGGAAAAGACCACTGGCGTCCGTCTGGCGGCGAAATTCATCCAGATCGTAAAGAAGGGCGACCGGCGTAACATCGAGCGCGAGGTACACATGATGAACGTTCTGCACCACGCGAAGATCGCTCAGCTGTACGCGGCGTACGAGTTCGATCGTACCTTCTGCGTCATGATGGAGCTGTAAGTAGTCCTGCGCGATCTAAACGATCTATAACTAACCGTTCCGTGTTGTTGTTGTTGTTGTTGTTGCTGTTACTACCTCAGCGTCGAGGGCGGCGAACTGTTCGATCGAGTGCTGGACGAGAAGTTCGTGCTGACCGAGAAGGCGTGCTC
Organism: Anopheles epiroticus; assembly: GCA_000349105.1. Lineage (NCBI taxonomy): Eukaryota > Metazoa > Arthropoda > Insecta > Diptera > Culicidae > Anopheles > Anopheles epiroticus. Next base: position 255,543 of record KB670059.1, on the reverse strand, counting down.
GATCTTTATGCGCCAGATCTGCGATGCGGTCGCGTACATTCACGGCAATAACATCATTCACCTCGACATGAAGCCGGAGAACATACTGTGCCTGACGGAGAGCGGCAATCGGATCAAGATCATCGATTTCGGGCTGGCGCGCGAGTACGATCCGGACAACAAGCTGCAGGTGCTGTTCGGGACGCCCGAGTTTGTCGCACCGGAGGTGGTGAACTTTGAGGCGATCTCGTTTGCAACGGACATGTGGAGCGTTGGCGTCATCGCTTACGTGCTGTGAGTGTATCCTTCTCATTGGCCAACGGCGACTGGTGACGCTTTGATAAAAATGATTTTTTTTCTCTACACTACACTTTGCAGAGTCTCCGGACTATCGCCTTTTGCCGGCGAGGATGACATTCAGACGATGGGAAACATAACCATCGGAAGGTACGACTTCTTGGACGAAGCGTTCGACAACGTCTCGGAGGAAGCTATAGACTTCATCAACCGGTGCTTGGTTAAGGAACAAAAGTAAGCAATAGCCGCTAGTACAGTAAATTTCCCACCACTAACTACGGCTTCTTTCGCTCCAGGGAACGTCTTACCGCCGAAGATGCGCTCAAACACAAGTGGATCAAGCGGAAACCCCAGTACCATCCAACGAATCGACGACCATCCCTCACCAACTTCAAGCCGATTCTGCTGGAAAGCAACAACAACAGTAACAATGTGACGGTAGGCAACAAACACGTCTGAACCAAACTTGGACTGCTCCAACTGCTTACTCACTCGTTCACAATTGCATTACGCTTTTACAGAACGCCGAAATTGCGAAGGACAACCTGAAGGAGCTGGTCGGGAAGTGGGACGAAACGCCCAACAATCGGTATGCGTTCGAGCAGGACACGGAGAACATTATTGCCCCGTCCGGTGAAACCGTACAGCTGCGACGACCGACGCTACCGGAGCTGGCCGGCCTTCCGAACGGTAGTCGGCGAGGCAGCATAGCGCGAGGTTAGTCGTCGACGCCGTGTTTTCTGATTTCCTTTGCTGTTCGTCTGTTCCACTTTACGTTTCTCTGTTCAGCTAAGCGGCACGACTCTCTCTCTCTCTCGCTCTCTCTGGTATGGTAGTACCGGTAGAGTGAAATATTATCTCACGCTTGCCAATGAGATCATTATACAACCGGTGCCGGTCAGCATCGTTTTGGTCATATCATGTTCAAACGCGTGCAAAAAAAAGGTCTCCATAATGCAAAATCATTATCATCATCATCAGTGGCATTTAGAATTAAATGACGTGTTCAAAAGCAAACACCTTATCAAATCTAACCCGTAAGCACGCGCGATTGGCAATAGAGCAAAAGAAACGATGATTTAACCACTCATTTCTGTTCCTTCATTCCTTCATTCACCTGATAGCAGATGAAAGCTGATTCTGCCCGCTGCATAAGATCGCCGCTTTGGCGCTTTGTACAGCTCTCAACCCTTGCATTGGTCTAACGTTCTCTTTTTCCGTCTTTCTATTCCCTTCCATTTCGATGCCCATACGCAATATGGTTTCCGTCCATGCGGTGTCGGTCATGTAACTGCGTGTAAAATATGCTTGCAATCGATTGCTCTGTTTTCAGACCGGGACAGTAAATTGAGCATACTGTTTCCATTATAAGGATAAGAACAGCCACTACTGCCAATAGTTCCTTTAGTTTAGGAAGTGTCTAGTCTTTTTTTTTTGCTCAAAAAATACTAGAAAACAAAACACGTTTTCGATGCGGCCTATGTAAATATAGTTTGTAAAAGAGCTCTCGTGCCGACACCAGCTGAGACGCAAGCTTTCGATCGCATCGCTGGAACGACGTAGTACTACTCTGCGCGCGCTCTCCATACTACTTCCACTACTGCTACTCCACACAGTTGACGACGACGTTGAACGAACGACTGGGCAGGAAGGAACATGTAATATTGAGTTTTTACTTTTGAACATACCCTTGACCAACCCCCATTGCAATGTATTGATCTTTTGTTTCTTTCACCACTCATGTGCCGGTAACAAATGTTTTTGCACTACCGTGAATTGTTGGCCTTGTGGCCTCACTAACTGTCCTTCAATTTGATTTTGCAGTAGTACAGCCGTATCTGCAACTAAAGAATGGAGTGCCGTTAACAATGTAACAATGGTTGTCATTTTACCCTCTAAATATGTTTGGCGAAACCCCGTTTGAATCACTTTTGGAAGAGAACTACTATCGTAAATTCAAATAGCACATTCCAACATTTCTATTCACCTTTGGTGTCATAATTATTTAAACATCTCGTCCACGCGTCCACCTTCAGCTTCAGTTTGGCCTATATTGATATTGGTGCTTATGAATTCCTCGCTTTCTTTTCCCCCTTTTTACGACCCATTTACGTCCCTGTCTGGTGTGGTGGATAACCGCTTCTTAAATGCTTTTATCTTGACGCTGATGATGATGATGGTGATAATGATGATGAGATAGCTTGCCGTAAGCGAATGGATCTGCAAGCGGCGTCACCGGAGCTGCTAAACGAGAATTAGACACACCTATCTTAAGCTAATAGCGCATAATCCATCGTAAAGAGAATGGTGCGAAGTGTTACAAATGTGTGTGTATGTTTGAGTGTGTGGTTTTAATAGTTCACGCTTTGCATGCTAGTAGACAAACGGCAACTAATCTTTACTCATTCGCTTCCTTTTGCGCATAGCATGTGTCGATAAAGGTGCAGCTTTAAACATGAACGAAGACGCAGAGAACAATGTCGAAAATGAAGCACCGAAGCACCATGGGGGAGATACAAACTATAGCATCCATCGCCGTTACGACGAGCAACAGACAAAGCAACAGCCAGCTCACTACGATGACCCGGCCGAGCAGCCGATAGTGCTTGAGCTGACGACACAGAAGCAAGCAGCTGCTGCACCGGTAACGCTTGGTAACGATGGCTTACTGCAGCCTACTAACACTTTGCCGCCGGCTACTAATAACGAGCAATTTGACAGCTGTCAGCGCAGCGTGACATCTAACACCGCTCGCTACGATGAGGAAGCCGTGCCGGGTGATAACACTCACGGTGGTGATGGTGGTAGTAGCAGCAGTAGTATTTGCAGTAGTGATAGCAACGGCAGTATTAGTAGCTATAGTAGCTTAGCAAAGCGCGAGAAGCGATCACCCACTGCTAACCAGCATACCGCTTGTGCAGCCGACGATGGCCTTGACCTGGCATCAAAGACCATCGTCATCGTCGTCCAACAGCCGCCCAGCGTCCCATCCACCGACACACACACTGATCCAAACGCATCGTCCATGTCGTCCAATTTCCACTGCCTTTCCGCAGATAGTGACTCGGTTGCATCCTCCTGTGACACCACGGCAAGCGTGTGCACGGACCCGACCCCATCCCCAACACCACTACCAAGCCAGCATCAACACAATCACATTGAACGGCCAGTGTCCCCACCTGCCCAACCGGAAGCATCACTGGCCGTCAGTTCCACAGGCGTGAGCGAAACACACCGACGGGACAAGGTACGTGACGATTTGCGCAAACTATCCGATTTACTAAAGCTTTCCCTCACGAACGTGAAGGCGCTGGACGCAGCGGAACAGACGGCGGACCATGTACCCACGGTTGCCTCACCGACCTCGCCCGCACCGGCCCTCGGTGAACTGGACAGTGAGCTGGAGAGCCTCAAGTCGAAGGTGAATACGATCCGCACCTCCCGGGCTCAGAACAAACTGAACGAGTTGGCCCAACGGCCCGACTTTCTTGCCAACGATCCATTCAAGCTGCCCACGTTTCGCTTCCTGCCCAAATCGATTAGCCTCTGCAACGAGGATTCGGTGTTTAAGGAAAACTACACCAAATTTTGCGATCGCAACGCGTCCGGAAGGGTATCGCGCGAACAGTCCCAGGAGACGAGCGTGAGCGAAAAGGTGGACGTAACTAGTACGATTGTACGCAAGAAGTCGACCAGCTCGTCGACGACTAAGAAGAAAAAAGATCCACAAGGAGTGGCAACGACGACTACCACAACCACTACGACGTTTTCCAGCACACCGTCGGGACAGATCGCATCCACAACAACCGTCCGGAGAACGATCGTTAAGCAGCAGAAGGTTGTAGGGGACGATGCGGGATCGAGTGTGACTGCCGATAGCCATAGCAGAAGAACAATCACTCCAATGCAGAGTCTCGATGCGTCGTCGACCTCCTCGTCGGACACTAAGCTAACGCATTCTGCCTCGATCAAGCGTACCAAGTTCCGTGTCAACCAGCTTAGCAGCCGCGATGTCCCGGTGGCAATAAACTCCGTCGCTCGGCGATATCTCGAACGCAGCGGTGTACAGGACGATCTTTCGACCGCGGCTACCGGCCGACTCTCTCACACACTTAATCCCGGTCAGACTACCACGCTCGATGACACAGTGACGGCTAACAATCTGCGCAACAATGCGATACGATTGCGTAGCTCCGTCTCGGTCGATTGGGACGCGATGGAAGCGGTTGAGAATCGGTCAATGAAAACGATCAACACCTTCCTGAAACGGCACGCTGTGGCCAGCTCGGCTGTGAAACAGATACAGGCACAGCTGGAAGCAAGCATTACGACGCACAAGTGAGGAGCGGGGCGGTAGGGTTTTGCTCTCTTCCCAGGACCTTCAAGTGTTGTTTGACTTCACGAGACGATTGTACATACAATTCGAACCCATTTCTATACGCCATGTGTATTTACTATTTATTGTAGCTTTATTTAAAGGTGATTAATGAGTAGAGGAAGGCGAAACGGTTTCAGTGTTAGCATACTTATGTTTAGGTCACGTACAATTGTAGGGAGTTGTAAAGATGATAAAAAAGCGGAAAGCTAAGCAACAAACGCTGCAGTGCCGTACTCGTGTGGAGTACGATTAGGTAGAGATTGTGCTGCTCATAGCGCAAAGTGACGCACAAACGAGGCAGAGAGAATGAAGCTACATTACACTATTGTTGTAAGCGATGTAATAGTTGCTCTGCAATTGGATGGAGCAAAAACCACGAAAATCATACTTAAATAAAAAGTACATATATACATATACCTAAAGACAAATCACAAACTCACAGGAGCTCCTTCGTTTCGTAGTATAGCGATCTAGCTCTGATTATCTTCGCGGAATACGATCGCAGGATTAATCTTCTTCCCAAAATAGTACACCAACTTTTAAAACCAAAGTAATTCCAAGCATGCCTCGGCAGAGGCACCATATTCCGTCTCAGTTGTTGAAAGGGTGACGCATTGTTGCTTCCGAGCAGCCGATGAAATCGTTCCACCTAAGTTAAAGATAAAACCTTAATTCGAATTGCAGTATTGATGGTCTACAGCCCGACCGGCGTCAACGTACGTTAAACGCTGTCCCGGTCCACTAAGTTTCAACATCATATCACCATTAGACTTGAAGTACCGCATAATCTGTTTGACTTTTGCCGGGCCAGCTTGTCTAGTGTTGCACACCTTGTCCTAGGATTTAAGCAATGATCGCAATATTGTACCACGTTGTGATTCGCCTCAACATATACAAAAGCACCAACTTTGGAAATCGTCTGTTATAATTCTTCAATAATAGAACGCAGTAACTCCGATAATTTACGTTTTTTTTTCTGCTGCTCTGTTTTCTACTCTTTACAATGTCTTTGCACTTGTCTTTCTTGCGACAGTTCCCACATTTTCCGGTAAGATATAATCCAGCCACTTATATTCTTTGGTAAGCTTATACTTTCAATGTGTTTATACTTATCTGTTGAGTGTAGTGTGCCAGGCAATCTACATGTCATCCACATACAATAGCACTAATGACCAACGAACGACTTCTTTTTCACGATAAAAACAAGCGTCTTTCAACAAAAGAACGGACTACAAAAGACTTTGATTATTATGTTTTACTTACTTACTTATCGAGCGCTACAACAGTTTAGTGATCTTGGCCTACTGCAACAAACTCCGAAACCGCTCACGGTCTCGCGCCGTCGTCTGCCAATTCGTTATCCCGGCTTTGAAGACGGACGCCTCACCACCATCTTTCCACCTCAGTTTGGGCCTACCACTCCTCCTCTGATCATGTGGACGGCCTAAAAAGACTTTACGGGTTGGATAACATGGCCAGCCCACCGTAGCCGGGTGAGCTTAATCCGCTGCACAACAGTAAGGTCGTTGAACAGCTCGTACAGCTCGTATAGGGCCAACAATCCTCTTGAGCATCTTCCTCTCGAACGCGGCTAAGAGGGTTTCGTCAGATTTGTTGCATGTCTCAGAGGCATACGTGAGTACTATATACTATATATAGGTACGATACATAAGTTATGAGTCGTTTAGACCGGATAACATAAAAAAAAATAATTTTATTTCAGTTACCACCTGCCTGGTCTAGATCTAAGAACTAACTAACTGCTGGTTTATTTAATTTGACGAATGTTCCTCGTTCCGACGGTGTTGACGCAGCGGTTCTCTTTCGGGTGTTTGCGTGGAATCATCCGATCCCCGGTCGGGCGTTTGATCTGCTGTGTCGACGGTTCCCACCACCTGTTGGTGTCTGCGCGTGGAGTTCGTCATTGGATCTATTTCATGCGTCGACGGTTCCCACGTCCGGTCACGTTAGTGTGCCACGTGACTCCTTTGGCTGGTTCCTCCGTAACGTATATACACATATTTTGTCATAGTCCACATCATATACCAGACTTAACTCTTTTCTAATGCGTCTAGCCTTGTACTGCACTCCATTGTAGTCACCGTCCATCTTCCTTTTATACACCCACTTACTACCTACAACTTCTCGATCATTAGCGTAGCGATACTCTTTTTTAAATACAATTTTTGTATAAGGAATTGATTTGCACCTTCATCGGGCTTTTAACAAATCTTGATCTTAAACCTTTCGGATAGAATGTCTTTGTTCGTCGATCAAGCTTTGCAAACACTCGGCGTTTGAACAATATCCTCCTGCACACCAGAAGATTCTTCCTCCTACCTTCTGGTCACCACATGCACCTACTGTCTGTCTGTCTATTTATTATAGTGACTTTGCTCGTTAGAGTCATTCGTCACTATATGCACCTACTGCTATTCTGCTTTCATAAATAACACCTATTTTATGCATACTTGAAGCTCGACACGAAGCTGAGTAGTTCAGGAACATTTGATTCGCAGGAACCTATTTCAGAAGAATCTATCTTGGAAAATTCGTATGCTTAAGTAGGCTGGATAGTGTACCACACAAGCTTTCTTCGTTTCCGTAGTCCGAACCGTATCCATTGGCAGCAAGTAGCAGTCCCAATGGACTCTTAGCTTATTGTTGCTTGCATTCATTCGGACGACTCAGCCCGTAAAGTCCACTTAGGCCGTCCACATGGACAGAGGAGGCGTGGTAGGCCCAAGCTGAGGTGGGATCATGGCGTTGAGGCGTCCGCCATCAAGGCCGGCATTACGGATTGCCAGACGACGGCGCGAGACCGTGAGCGGCTTCGGAGTTTGTTGCAGCAGGCCAATAACGCGAAGCGGTTGTAGCGCACGATAAGTAAGTAAGTAAGTAACCTTTGAACACCCAGTTTTGACTCCTTAAAGTATGCAATCGTCAGTACGTTTCGTCGGATTGACAAATCCAAATGATAGCAACGCAATAGACCCGTTTATATTTCGCAAATCTTACCAACACATTAACGAACAGTAGTAAGCAATATGGCCTGGCCGTTGCTACCAAATAAAATAAAATTAACGAACAGTAAACTTTTTTGCTTTTACACATGACGATTTTTTTTAAAATCAGAATCTGATATCACAAGACATAACTAACGATTGTTATTTCTGTTGATAATGAACAGGTCTGCGTGCTGCCATTCACCAAGGCTTGAACAATTTTACCCCGTTATAGTGAATTTAGTTGGCGATTTTGTTTCACAAACTGTTTCAGAACCTATCCTGCTGACGAAATACTCACTCTGGTAGAATTATCCTGTAACAAATAACTTACCATTTGTAGACCAGCCATATGCGATGCATTCATTATGATGCTCACATTATTCTTTTCTTGTTGTAGATCCCATACATGTAACTGTTATGAAACATCCTTCGGAACGTTCGTAAATTCGAAACTGATCATGAATTGACATTGTTCATTTCAAAATGGCCAAAACTAACAGAAACATCGATGAACAAAATATTGAGGATAGGTGAACAAAATATATTTACTCGATTCAAAAGCAGTTTAAGAACTGTTTAACAGAACCATTACAAACATTGAGGTAAATTGCACTAGATAAGAGGCATCAAACATCGTGCTTCAACGTGCCAGAATTGGATGCTGGATATGAAGAATAAAAAATATTTGAGATACAAAAGGCGACAATGGTAGGTTTTAAACTTAAGCAACCTTAAATCAAGCACAAAGTGTGATTTTATTATTTTTGATTGTTTGGGTATGAGGCAGTGGTCGTGTGGTAATAGCGTAAAGGCCTGTTGGAAGTTCCTTCGCCAAGATGCAGGTATGAAAGTACTGCTACGGACAAACCAAGCCTGGAAAGTTCAATTGTGGCTTATTCTTTGATAGTCGGGCTAAATAAGAAAGAAGACCATTAAAAATGTTATTACATTTACCTTTTGTCATCAAAACTAAACAATTGCTTTGAGCTGATGTATTAAAGAAACTTACAAACAGGATCTGAAAACGATTCAACTGCATACGGTGTGATATAAAATTCGAGCTATCATAAATGTGAAATACGAGCTATACGACAATGGTGGATGTTTTTGGGATGTATTTTTGAAATTTATTTGTTTTTATTATTTTTTTGGTTGTGTTCCTTTTATATGTTTTTCTTCATGCTGTTGTTTCTTTCAATCCCACCCTTTCTTTTTCTCTCGCTCTTCCGCTCGAGATAATGTTATATATCTATGATTTTAATTTTTAATAATCAATAACAATGTACAGTAAAATCAATGATCTTTTTTTTTTTTCATTTTTAGGTTGTTCGAGTTGCATGAAGAACGACACATGTGGGATGTGGGTGCACACAGTTTTCCCCGTCCTTTCCCTGCCTCTCTGCTGTGAAAATCTTTCGATTATTCTTTACGCTTGTACGGGTAAATACTGCGTGAGCACTTTGTTTTTGCCATTTGATTTTCCCTTTTTAGGGTTGTGTATGTTATTGTTTACCTTCGACTTTGGCGCAACAAACACAAATGACGACGACTTTGGCGCAACAAAACGAATGACCAAACGCTGTCGTCTTAAAAACTTGAATGCAATTTTCTACCAACTGGGTAGTACAGAGCTGTTGTTGTTGCTGTTGAATATGCAATACTTCAAAGCCCACGTAGATCACCACGCTCTAATGGTAATGGTACTACGTGGCCAGCCAAATTTATACCAGCAATTTACTTCACCAAACTCGAGCGCACAGTGGGTTGTTATGTTATTTTTTTAAGATTTTGCCTCTCTTCATTCGACTTTTTTTGCACTTTTAAGTTTTATTTGTTTGTATTTTTATTTTCGATTTGATACTTACTTTCGATCGTTTCTTGTTTTGTGTGTTTCTTTTACCTTCAATAAACTACGATTAGTTTAGTCTATCATTCTATCCGTTATCTCTGTTGTTGTTCAAAAGTTGCTCTTAAGCTTTCTTTTTCATTTTTTAATATTTTGTTGGTTCCTTCATGTGAAGTATGTTTAAATGTATTAAATGTATAAGGAATTTCTACGCTCTTTCACTTTTAACTTGTTTTGTATTACTTTTGTTCAAGAAACAGGCCCCAACACGGCAAAAGTAAAAGAGAGATCAGCAAATTATCTCACAAACTTGTTGCGTAAACCACAGCAAACAACAAACCCTACAATGTGTGGTAAAAAATGTAGCCTATTGAAAAAGGGAAAGCATGCTTTCCAGTCCAGAAACAGGTGTATAACAGCAAGAAAGAAGACAACAATGGTTCTGCCATGCGGTGGCTTAAAGGTGTTTCGTTCGTTCAAACTATTTTCAAAACCAGAACGAACGAACGAACGGACGAACGAAATAAAACACCAAAATACTTTTTATCTGGTGACTTCACTTTTGCTTTCTTCTCTACCCTGATCGAGCATTCCTTCTCGTTTCTGCACTGGTAGATAAATCGTTTTCTTCTATTAAATTCTACTACTTATGGTGGGTAATCTTTGTTTCATGCTTTCCTGTACTGCTTCCGAGGCTTTCCAATCCTGGCTTACGCGGTGTGGCTTATGTGGGTGTCCATGTGTATATTTTATTTATCTGTAGGTTTTAATTATTTAGCGTTCTGCTATTTTGACTGTACGTGTAGCGCAAGGGCTATGATGTCGTTTTGTAGTTTTGGTCTAAATGCACCCTATGCATATGCAATTCTCGCTTTGACTCATGCCTTGCATTACTATCGCTGCATTGTTTTGTGTGATTTTGATAAATTTCTTGCATCACTTTGGACATGCACACTCTCACACACTCATTCGTGATGCTTGTGAGTAGTAATGGCATTCATAGTAAAAGAAATGTATTACTATGTTCTAATAACGCGTACAATGTACGTTTCTGTGCATTTGTATGTGTATAAAATCCAATTGAAGATTTTACTTTACCTTTTTTTTTTCAAGCACAACGATCCCATTCGGTAGAGAAAGGTTGAAGGGAAACAAACACCAACCTTCGCCGCGTAACAATCGACAAACGCTCTTAGTAAAGGTTTTTGTTCTAAGTAGATATCTTCACTCGGATTGCAATACAAACACTCATACACTCATACGCTTGTTTCTTTTTTTAATCTTTCATAGCTTTATTTTGCAACAAGGTTTGTGTCATGGTTGTTTGTTTGTGTGTGTGTGTGTCATGTGTATAAGTTCCTCCATGTCCGTTCCCCCTTGCTAAATCCTAACTTTATATCGTATCCGTTTCTTTTAAAGATATACATACGTTTTGAATGTGATTTGTTGTAGTTTTTCTTTTATTTTTCTCTTCTTCCCTATGATACAAACTTAAAACGGAAAACATGAAAATTCTTGGGTGCTTCTCACCATACGTGCTTCATCGTGAATCATCACCATTCATGTTTTTATTTCCATGGTTGTGAGTATGTTTTAGCTTTAGCTGAATATCTGACTACCGAATGTGTCCCTTTTGCTTTTTTGTGTTCCATTTTTATCTTTTTGCTGCGCATAGCATTAAGGGATTGTTTAGTTTTTCGAAGGCTTTCAGTGACCCAGAGTTATCAGGGGAATCAACCAATCATCATCTTTGTGTTGTCCCGAAAGCAATGGAAGTGCAGGAAACTATGTTTATCTGTTTTCTTAACATTCTAACGTAAGACACAACGACAAGAAAGTGGTTGGAAAGGGAGAAGGGGAGGAGTAGGGATGTTGGAGAAGTCTAGGACGCTCCAGGTGCAGGTTGGGGTTTGTGGCTGCCTGACTAGCATATACACTAACGTACACGAGGTTTTACAGTTCGAGTGATTCGAGAGGAGAGCTGGGTTATAGTGATCTCGTCTCGTTAAAGCTTGTTTTTCTTTTTTATCTTTTAACTATAATTATCGACATTCCGATTTTTCTTACATGGCGTTTCACCGGGAAGCGGACTGCACTACAGGTAGTCACAGATCCAGAAGATGGAGAAGGTGTTTAAATAGAGCAGGCGCGATCGGTAAGGGTCATATATGAGCACTGATCATATTAGAAGAAAAAAGGTGGGCTATGAGAATGATTTGACAAACAAACGTATGCCAAGAAACTAACGCAGTCGACAACGGTCAACCTACTCGGGTAAGGCACGGTGGGTACCAAAGGCCCGTTAGGAATAATAACACATCCTAGCTGGTTAATTTTTGCAAACAAAAGCAAACATTTGAACAAAATAATTTGATAAAACTTCATGCTTTATCAGAAACATTTAACGCAACTTCTTATGTTTGTGTAACAAGTAAAATGGAAAACGCTATGAAATGTACTAAGCCATGATTTCGACACCCACACAATGACACTATTTGATACATGACGATAGAGGCACACGACTCAACTTAGTTGGAAGGATCTAACCGATTTACGGTCGCGTGTTTAAATGGTTAAGAAACTCTACAATTGATTTTTTAGTACATCCTGTAGGAAATCTCTTATATCTTTATCACTGATTAAATTAATAAGAACAATAAGAGAAAACTGTGAAGAACTCTACCACCGTGCCTGTTGGAAAATAGGTATCGAAAGAACTAACGCATTCATCAGCCACGCATGAAGCGAGCCTTTTAAACCAAATGCGAATTGAAACGATAGCTACCCTAACGGCAGAATTGCATGGCGAGTGCTAGTGCCACTTGCGGAACGAAAAATTATTAATTATATTCCTACCTCAGTTAAAAAAAGGCAACAACTAATCTAGAGGAAAGACTAGCATTTGCATTTATTGCGCTTTTATTTTAAGTCCTGCTTTGTGTGGATAAAATATGTTCTATGCTTGGCTCTTGTTTTTTTTTCGTCACTGACAATGGTTCACTGTATCGTTTATAACCTTCGTACTATTGGTCAACCATAAGATTCTCTATAATTTAGTTAAAATTGAGTATCGATAGTGACACATGAACTCGCAAAGTGGCAAATTAATTTTCCTGCATGCCTGAAGGATGGATTTTCAACTGAACGAATCACTAGCGAGGCCAGCTTTAAACTCAACGCCTAGAATGTTTGCGGATGGGAAAAACACATCCCATTGAACCATTGAACTTACAACAAACGTAACGCATATACCGATCGGTAACGTAGTAACGGAGTAACGGTTTAACGAGTACTAAGGTAAACAAAACATTCTCCCGTCTACCGATTGAAAGAGTGTAACGTTCCTGGGATGGGAGGATGACACAGGCTGTCTGGTTGCATGCAGCAGACTGCGTCTCAGGTGCGTTAATGAATAATATTACCGTACGGCTACTTAATAACGTCAGCTAATTGCTTCTCATTGGCTGCCCTCGCTATTACTATACTTCTCCTGATCTGTCCTCGATTATACTTCCGTTTGATTATCTTCTACCGTGGCGAATATCGGTGTGTCGCCTTATTTGCCTGCCATATGGTTTTCGTTTATCTACTATAAAGTAAATATGCTTTCCGTTAATACTTTCTTGACTAACCGCGAGTGCGAATATTTTATATTACATTTTCTCCGAGAAAGGGGGAATGCCATATTGGCGCCAAACAATGTACACGCTGTGGCTGCTGCTGCTGCTGCTGCTGTTGTACGTAATGTCACACAGAAAGTAGCTTTAACGAAAGGGTTAGTGAGATGTATATCTACATCTCATGGTCTTCAGAGAGCAAAGAAGTAGGAAACAATACTGTATAGAATGTGAAAGGAAGAGCCATTTGTCGAACGAAGTACGATCGGAAGCTTTTCTTAGTACAATAAAATTGATACCATTACTTATGGTTCGAAAGAAATGTTCTTATAAACGGAAAGGGATTTCGCATTTGGAGACACATTTCAAGCATACCGAGATCGTGGGCAGCGAAGTGAGAAACGAGGTCGGTGGAGATGGATCTTGAAGATTTTTGACTTTGGTGTTACGCTTTACTTACATCTTTATTCTAATGCTCTCGTAAGTTTACCTCTCATGTATTATTTAGGGATTTAAGTACGTGCTGTTTTTATTTAATATTTTCCTCCCCATTGTGTGACTGTGACGTTCTCTTGTTGCTTTGGTATATGTGCTCACGTTTTTATATAGCTCATTTGACAATTCATGTTCTCCAACAAAGCTGATGCTGTTTCACACCATCTGCTGTGCTGCCTTTTCAATTACGAATAACGTATTCTGCCTTTTCCCCACGGATGCTGTGTGTTCCCACACGTGCCTTTCGATTTTTGTTTAACTTCTATAAACTATCTCGGATCTATAGGTGCTTGAAAGAATTCAGTTGTTATAGATCGTTCGTCCTTACTGGCGTCACCGCTACACCATATCTCCTTTGTTTCTTTTCATTTTTGTCTGGTTTGCTAGATCGCTTAAGAATCGAGAATCGAAACTTGTTTGTCGTTAAAAATGCTTTTATTTACTGGAATTAACTACATTCAAAAGGGGTTGTGTTGCTGTGTGTGTGTTTTTTATATACTTTTTTGTTTCCTTGTTCTCGTTTTATGTCGGTAAATTTGAATCTGTTTAGTTATTACTCTGGTTTTGTATTTTGTTTCCTTCTTATTTTATTTCCCATTCAAACTTCGGTTGTAAGTGTGTATGTACTTAGTAACGTTTGAGTGTGTTTGTGTGTTGTTTGGGTTCCCCTTTATTGCGAGGAGAATATTTTACCGTTTACTTTTATTTTTACTTTTATTTCACTTTATCATTTATTGGCTCCTTTTGGTATTTTTTGTTCCTCATCTGTTTGCTATTAACTTTACATGCTTACACACGCTCATTTTGTTTGTGACGGTATTAACACACCACTCTGTGGACTAGAAAACACTCGTACCGGTGCCAGTTTATGGTCGTTCAAACATACAATGTCGTGGGGTGGTGGGTGTTGGGATTGCGTTTCTGTTTCCTGCCATAATATCGTGTAGTTTTCTTCCGCCACCCATACTTTACACTAACGAACCCGAATGTGTGCGATCCGGTCGATCAAATGTTTAACAAAACTTTTCAATTGCAATAAACGTCAACGTACGCATTATCTGTTTACTCCTTTGTTTTGCTGTTGTATGACTAATTACTTTCTCTTTTACGTTTTATTCGCTTTTTTCTGCCAGGGGTAAGTATCTGCCCAACATATCTCGGTATATTGTGTATTGCACTAGGTTGTAATAGTGTGTGTGTGTGTTTGTATTGGGTGTGTATAGGGTGTTTGTGTTTATACTTATACTATCACTAAGTAAAGTGCTGTATCTCTTACTTATGAAATAGAAATTTGTCACTTCAAGTGTAACTGGTAGTGTTGCTTACGGGCGATACACCCGAACACCTTCGTTCCCGAAACTCCCGCTAACCCGACACACGTGAAGTGCCGCGGGTCGGCAACTAACAGGCGACGAGTGGGCCCTCTTTCGCTTCCTTAAAGGCTACTGACTGTATACTTATCGCTATATACTCTGACTACTGAACAGAACGAACTGGACACGCTATTTCTAATCAACAGAGAGAAGAAACAAACTGAGAACGGGTAACGATTCGTTCAAGAAACAGTAACTAGCATGCTATATACGTTTAACAGTTGACCGTGGTAAACGTACACTCATACACACACACACACACACACACACACCCACACTCACTCATTCTGACTCTCTCACACTCACACGCATTCTCACGCACACATAGATTTAATCGGATAACCACATTAATTGTAAACCCTGTTCAAGGCAATTGAGAGCTAGGGGACGTGGAGTGCAATTCACTAGCGTAGTCTTGATAAATACTAGCGCCATCTAGCGGAAGCTAACAAAAGCAATTATGGCTGTGACAATCTAAAGCCGTAATGTTTAACATATTCTTCATCGTTTTGTAATAGGTAACATGGAATACAAGTTACTTTATCGTGTAAGTTTTGCTCAATTGTAACCATAAATAAGATGACGCCGCAAGGTGACGCTAGTGTGGATCTAGATTTCACTAGTGAATTAAGCTCCATGGCTTCTGGCTTTTACAGTTCGTAATATGGTATCGTACATTGTACAACAGTAGCAGCATTACATACATTGTATAACAGTAGCTAAACATGTTGCACGAAATCCACATATCCTAAAGTTCTTGCTAGAATTGCTTTTTTTTTGTTACACAGCGAACTGACTGATCTGCCACTGCAATAGTACGTTATAAATACCATATTATGACGAAATTTGTCTGACCTGCACAGAGTTACAATTTTTATGGAAACTCCTGCACTAAAATTTATATCAACGCTGTTCGAAAGATAATGCGCGGAATACAAACGAGACAGACGGATTGACAAAGCATTGAAAACAAAGTAGTCCAAACGGAAGCGACAAACACCGCACTCATATTCTCGTCCACAAACACACAAAAACACACACATCAGAGTACTTCCGGCTTGAGTTTTGCTTTTCTTCTCTTACTTCTTCTGTAGCATCGTCACGCACAAACTATCACAGATCTTCTTTTCTCGGTGCTACAAACACGCGCTCCTTTTTCCACCATGGCACGCTAGAGGAAACGATGGCGGGAAAAAGAGAGGTCCTTGATGTCCAATTGCTGGTCCAAATCTGATTCCACTACACTACAACAACATCACACTCCTGCTTTGCTTCAAACCCCCTCCGCTATCACCTTTCCATTCCCCCATTACAACAATTCCCAATTAACTTGTTCCTACCGTTGCTCTTGGTTGTACTTAACGCCATGCCCCTCAACAATACTGCCTCTACTCCAGTGTTTGCCGATTTGTCGTTAAAGTAATGTAACACAAAAATGTTTCTCTCCTTTGCTTCCAACACTTTGTCCAAGTCCGTCGTGTATCCCGCCACGCGATTGCAAAAACCAAAAAACGTGCTGCTTCCTTCCCTTTTGCGAACCGTACGGAACTGAAAAACGTATAACTTGTCAAAAACCCGTATGTGAATGTTGCGAAACTGACTCTGGCACCTAAACACTAATATTTCCTGGCCATCTGCTACTTCTGCTGCCTGCTGTTCCGATTCGCACGCTTCCTTTTTCTTTATCGCTCTCGCGCTCCCTTTCTCTACCATCATCTCTGTCTTATCATTCCAAAAATGAGTCAACTTTGATTGCTTCTTTTGTTTCCTATTGGTTTGTTTACCTTCTTTTCTCCTCCCTAATTCTATTTATTCTTCCACCTTCTGGAGCACGCGCATACTTAGCTAGACTGTCGCATGCCGCTGGGGTTTGTTTCTTCCTATAAGTTAGTAGTGCACTAGTGTTTACTAATCCTAGATAGTAATGGGGTGCTTAACTAACAATCGATTCGATTTTTGATTCATCAGTGTTTCTGTATGTGTGTGTGGGTGTGTGTGTGTGTAGATGTGCGTGTGAAAGGGTACACATGAATGTGTGAGAGTGTGTCTGTGAGTTTGTGTGAGTGTAAGTAGTTACAATCACTGGATACTACCACCGTTAGAACGGCACCTAGTATATACCAAACTCTCTCTCGCTCTCTCTCTCTCTCTCTTTCTCTCTCTCTCTCACTCTCTCTCTCTTTCCTCTCAATTGTTCTGTACATGCTACACTATGCGTTGTCCACCTCGCGTTTGGTTTAGTTTATGCGCGTACCGTGTGACGTTTTCTGTTTTTCGAATAAGGTGTGTGTAATCATAGAACGTGTTCCTAAGTATAATTAATTTCCATTTTAACCTACACGTTTTCGAACAAAAACACTAAACCGGCACACAATAATACTCTCAATAATCTGTTCTGCTTTCGTTTTCATACGCTTATCGCATTTCCATCTTGTTTTTTTTTTGTTAAATCAAATTATTATGCTCACGTGTTGTTTTTGTTTTGTTTCTCTTTTCATAACAATTCTACGCATGTTTTTTTTTCTTTTCTTTTCAAACAACACGTGCGTTGTATCGATCTTCTTTCGACTTTTGTTTGTTTGTTTAAGTTGCTATTGCTCAATGCTTTCGCTATCAACACGATTCTACGGATTTGCTGCTTCTTATGCGCACCGCATACACCGCATCAGGCTGTTAACTGGAACGCACAACTGCTTTCCGGGAGGGGGGGAGGGGGAGGTCTCCGTATTTCTCCTTCGCACAGATCTCGCCATCGCCAGATAATCCCTCCAACCGCTGACGGTATGTGTGTGTGCCTCGAGAGAGAGAGAAAGCTCGATAAAACAAACGCAAACATCCGTATTCGAACGCAAGGTTGCGCAACAAAACCAAAGGCGCGTGCTTAACACACGATCATCGGAGCGCTTAAGAACACGCAAGTACGAACGCAAGAACCCGCTACCGGTATGGCTGGCGCACTCGATTCCGCAGAGGTCGCGCTTTCCTTTGACCTTTGCCCTTTTGGATCTTTGGTGGCGCCTGTTACACGATATGGAGACACGATGTGGTTTCCTTTCTATTCTCTCTCTACCTCTTTTGCACTGCGGAATCATTTTTTATATAAAACTATTCAATTTTGCGCTGCCACTTCGCTGTAGCTGCTGATTCTGCTCGATGCCATTGCTGCTGTTGTTGGCTGCTGCTGCTGCTACTGCTAATGTTGCGCCTTATACGGTGCACTTCGCTTTTGCTTACTATACTCTGGTTCTGTTTTTTTTTTTTTTGGTTCTTTAGATTTCACTGGGCAGCGTTCGGATAGCTCCTAATACAACACAGTTCTGCCGCGCCAACCGGTGCAAACGTGCATATTTCTATACAGCAGAAGCATCATTTAGAGCCGTGCGCGATCGCGCTCTAAGGTACGATTTGTGTGTGTTTGTAAGTGTGTGTATTTCGCCTCCTCCTCCCCTAGCCAATAGCCCGTCTATTGCTTCCGAGCGACAAGCCTTTACTACAACACTGTCTATGTTCGCCTGTGTGTATTATGAGAGTGTGTTTTGTTCGAATTGTTTACTCCTCTTTTCCACTTCTTTCTGTCTCTGGATTTTACTCCTCTCCTCATCTGTTCATACATATCAAGAGCAAAGGAAGGAATCTGATTTTTAGACTGTTGTCGATTTTGTCCATACCGCGAATTTCTCTGTAAGAAATTAAGAAAGAAAGGAAAGTTGAGAGAGACATTTCAGTAAAATTTAGGCTGACGTTTTTTTTTTTGGACAGGGGGCGGATAAGGGGGTAGGGGCAGAGGGGGTGGGTGGGATAGCGTTTGGTTGACTTTGAGCGGAGGAAAGGCAGTTAGAGGAAAGCACAGGGACTGATTAATTTTCAATTTCTTTTGGGACGGGTAGTAGTAGTAGCAGTAGTAGTAGTAGTAGTAGTAGTAGTAGTAGTAGTAGTAGTAGTATATGCAGAAGAAAATATAGGGTTTGGATAGTTTGTGATAGCGATACAGAAAAATAGGTATATATTGTTATGTATTTGTATTAGAAAAAAACAGATTACAACAGGAAGGAGAGTACGAAGGGGGCATTACGATCGTGGAAACAATCATGCAACCGCGTATCTCCTTCGAGCGTGCGCAGAAAATAGAGCCAGCGATGAACAGTGAGAAGAAGAGTGGAAAAGAGATAGAAGAAAAAGGAGAAGATAATAATTTAGAACGGAAAACGGAAGGAAGCGTGAAAGAAGCAAAATGAAATGGTTAAAAACGAAGATATTGAATAAGTTAAACAGAAGGAAATAATCAAGTAAGTAATAGTAGATGCGGAAAGGAGAGGGTAAAAAATTTAAAAAGAGAGTGCAAAACAAGGCGTGGTGCACTGAGTTGGGTGTTTATCTTTTGCAACCTCATTAGGAACATGGAGAACAAAACTGGAATAGGAAAACTGGTGATGAAACCCATCTTGCAAGGACGTAATTTAATGTAACCGTTTAACGATCAAACACAACTGATTTTTTTATAATTTTAAAGTGCAGATAGAAAAACCATCTGTTTACAAAATGAATGGAAAATGAAATCGGTGCATGGATTTCGGTGCTGTACATGAGATGAACAGTGTTTATCCATGTCAGTTAACAAACGTGTATGTTTTTTAAACAAAAGTTTAAATTCTAGACAGTCTAATAAATCTCTCCCACTAAATTTTCTTTTAAGGGAGTATTTAAGGCGTTTTTCAACGTCAAAAATATTTTAGTAAATAGGAGCAACATTCTTCAATTGTAGGATATTACTCAAGATATACACAGCCAAATGCACAGAAAGTGGGTTTCAACCAGGGACGAAATTATATTCAATTTTAATGCCTTGCTTTAACACCTTTAACAATAATTTTTTTTGTTGTTTCACAAAATAGTTTTATGCTAAAAGGACTTCATAAGTTTCTATATTAGTGTTAAAAATAAAACTGCACATTAAATGCCATATTATTGGCTTCTCCTTCTCTAGCCTAGTCGTTCCAATGAGAAGATTACACCAAGCCGAATAACAAATGGAGAGAAATAGAGAAACAGTGTGACAAACATGTCCATTAATCAAATACAATTTGGAAAGATAGCCAAGCAATAGTATGGTTGTTAAGAAGTACAGAAGAAAGATGAAAATGAAGAGAACGAGGGTTTGGAAGCGTTGTACGGGATGTTACTTGGAAGGATTGTAATGGGAAATAGAAAATAAGAACAGCGAAATAACAGGTTTAACTAAATAAAGTAGAAACAGATTTCCTTTTACATTTTTCTAGCGTTACGAGTTGTATGGTATAAAAGTGGTTATTTTATATCGTCTTTTTTTTGGTTTGTGTTTCTTTGTTCGTTTTTTTCTCTTTCGCATCATTTATTGCTTACAAATTTGGATTTAACCTTTTATCTCTACCGCAGCAACTCACTTCCCACAGTGCACAGGTCAAGTGAGGTACTAGGTTAAGAACGAAAATCCGAATTCGTTTGAAAGAAAATAAATGACGAAATCTATCGTCGCAAAATTGGTCATTGTTGAAACAACGCTGCGCAAATTAATCAAATTCAAATATTGCTCTTAACAAAACAACCAATTATGTGGCGTGTTCAGGGTTAAGAAATGAAAACAAAAAAAAACCGGACATATCCGGACCAAAGGAGCTGCATCGAAGTAAACAAAACAGATTTTTTTGCGTGTGTCAAGTAGAGAACGGAAAGTACCAAAGTGTATACCTCAAAAAGGTTTAAATTCCAAATTCCATTATTAATGAGTACAAATTTTTGTAAAAAAAAAGTTACAGGAAATATGAAAGAGAAGGACAGACCGAGAAGAAGTTAACTACACAAAGGGTACGATAAAGTGTGAAGGTATAATCGAGAAGGAACAGAAATATTTAAATAAATATACTGTACGTTAATAAATCCAGCAATGTAAATAAATCAAAGAAAAACCATGAAAAAAATATGATAAAGGAAACGAGAGCTTCAAAAAGATGAATTCGAAGAAAAAAACAAGGACAAGTTTATTGAAAGAGAACAAAACATAAAGAATAACGAAACATTAGAGCAACGTTACTTGGAAAAGAGATACACCGACAGACAGGATAGAAACTTGCAAACAGTACATCGAATGGTTGTTTTGTAGAGACACTTATGTTGCAAAGGGAGTATGTTTCTTTGAAAGAAATATTGTGTGTGTACGGTGTTTGTCTGTGTTTCTGATTTTGTGTTAGAAGAAATATATTTGGAAACCAAGATTTTCATCTCGCGAGGTCGAGAGAGTACAATAGAAGAACAGGTTGGGAAGAAAAATCAAACAACATAAAAACGTAACAAAGATTTTCGATTTCTTCGCACGTACACGTGGACATAGGAAAAAAATTCTGCCCGTCATTCCCACGGTTCAGTAGCAAGTACACATTCTTTGATTGATGGGGCGACGAATATGTCCCAAAGATTAAAATTAAATCACATAGGAACCTAGCGGCGTTTTGGTTTGTTTTGCTTTTTTTCATAGCAGATTTATTCTTCTTTCCTTCCAAAGCGAGCACATACACTGTAAGTTACGAAAAAATCAAATGCAGATGCTGACGCATCCTTCTCGTTCGGCATAAACTGAAAGCATTTTTTTTTAGTTTTTTGCAATGTTAATAGGTGCAAATCAAACACATTCAATCATTCATTCAGCACTAAAACTAACAGAAAAGAAAGGTCAGCAACGATTAATTAGTTATTGGGAAATAACAAACGGTTAAAGGAACAAAATCGAACAACAGAGTCTAAAATGTGGACAAGCATGGATATTAACGAACACGTTATGGTTCACGCCAACCCGCACTGTATGTTCAAACTATGCACGCGCAGATGTGTGGATGTGTGGTGTTATGTTATTACTACACTTTTACGTGACTAGGTGTAGATATGCGTGTGTGTATGTATCTGAATGTATGCATTCTTACATCTAAACGGAACGGGCTCTACATCTAATTAATTCTAATCATAGCTATTGTAGTAAAGATCTGTTTTTTGTTAGTATATTCGCAAAAGAGTGGCGCACTCTTCGTAATAATGCGCACCTATAGTAGTGCAGCGTTAGTGGTATGCAATATAGCGAAGAAGAGCAGTAACAGTTACGGAGAGTATTATTAATAACAATTGTTAACACGGCTACCAAATACTAATATAATACGATTAAAATAGTTGTTTTTTAGTTTGCTTCTATTACTAAATGTCACTATCATTGAACAGAGGCTACAGAAAACGCGCGCAGAGCAGAGTTGCGTGACTTGCACAAGCACCGTGCTTCGGTTTGCGGCCTATAAGAGAGCTGCAAGCACGCAACAGAAGACGCTATTTGGACGATGTTGTATCGCGATGGCCGCACAGCGATTTCCACCATTTCCGGAGCAGTGCACCGCCGTCGCTTCGCGTGCATTGGAACAGTTTGGCCGACGTGTCGGGGCCGCAGTCAGCACACTGTTTCATCCTCACACTCTCTTACAGTATCTTCACATTCCAGGGGGCGGGGGGGGGGGCTGAGAGTATTTGGCCATCGGACAGCCGGCGAGCTACTGCAAATGCATATCTAAGAGAGCAACACACACACACATTCGGTCGAGAGATGGAAGTTTTAATTGTTGAGCAACCGAACACACCAAACCATCGTCCTTGCGTAAACAGGAGCAACAAGCGGGTCAAAGGCTCTACCATACGCATCCCCGACTACTGATAGGGAAGTAGGAAACAACATACAAATAGCAAAGGCACACAGGCGGCTAAATGAATGGAGCGCAGCGAATGAAGTGATGGTGTCAGGGAGGCTGGCGTGAGTCAAGGGTGGACACAAAACTGTAAACAGACACACAGACACACACACAAACAAAAATGGTTGTGGTACGAGCGGTATGTTTGCGCACTAATTCATCCGAGCTATCATCATCCACCGACCGGGGAGGACTGGGTGGACACACTTACGTATATAAACATATACACCGTACATGGACAAAATAACTTCGAATTAAAATACGCTTCAAATACGGTTCGAATTACTGGCACAACAAGAAACTCACACTACTAACGTAAGGGTTGTGGGTGGAGGGTTGAAGATGGCGTATTGTGGGTGCTATGTCTACAGTGATTTTGAAAAGTGTGCCTGTGTATGTATGTCTATGTATATGGATCGACTTACACACATAGATGGAGGGAACACATCAGCTATGATAAAAGGTAACAAAGAGAGGAGCTGTGGTAGATGGTGGTAGTAGCTATGAAACTATGAAAAGGATTCGGATCCTGCTACAGAAACTAACATTGCACCAATGAACAGTTTTATTTAAAACGTGTCTCGATCTACGAACGTGTATACTTGGTATAGCGAACGGAAAAGAAAATAACACAAATGTAAGTCATGTTTGTATGATACATTCACCCACAATAAAGAGGCACCACTTCGTACTAAACACACAGGGAGTCAGACGGCCCACATTATGCAACAAGAATGTCGGGTTTTTTTTTTCAATCATTTGGTTTTTGAAGGTTGTTCACAGCAAAAGAAGTGACAGTGAAAAAAAGTGTATTACAGTGCCGTCGATAACCACCACTCATACACACAAACGCATTCCATTGTACACCTTCACAGTAAACATTACAATCCCAACACCCTTAATGCATCGCCACGATTTAAAATGAATTACTATTTAACAATACACCCAAGGTGCATCTGATGCTTATCCTTGCTTAACAGTTTTTCCTTGGGTAAGTGTAGTTTACTATTCGCTTGCAGTAGTTATTCATACACGCGTCCACCGGAGGGGGAGGGCGGTGGGCATTCTCGTAGAGTGCACATGCAGATTAAACACATACAAGAGATGAAAACATAAAAAAGAACATACAAACGAGCGAACACGTGTTACACTGTACACAGAGCAGCAGTTCATCCCTATCAGCCACTATCAGATTGGTACGATGTACGCGTTTTTGGTTCACACATTTTCGATCGATTTTTCAGCCTAATTGATTTGGTTTGCTTCTTCTTATTTTTACTAATTTCCGTTTCCTGTCATCATCATCACCGACCAGCGCACCCATCTTTCTCTTTCTCTCACTGCTTCTCTCTATTTTCTCTTTCTTTCTCTCTGTATGCAATGTATGATGTTTGGTGTGTTTTGTTTCTGCTTTTAGTATTCCTTGTTCACCTAACTCATCTCTTCATCGCTCATCGTTTTTTGCTCCTTTCTTCTGCAATTGATCGGTTTACAGTTCTCTAGTTTCAGATCAGCCTAAGTAGTAGAAGAAGCTGCGGTAGCTTTCTGCGGTTAGTAGTAATGAGTGTTGTGAATTTGTTTCCTTTTTCTAAAAATAAAAAAATAAAAACTTAACATACATTAATACAAAGACATACAAATGTACAAAAGAAAAAACAATACATTATTTGCACTACTAATACGCTTAAAGGCTAGCTGAAAAGAGGAAAATAGTTGTATTAAATAAAACACATAAATAAGAAAAGAAAAGAAAAAAATACAGGTAGGTTAGAGAGGTAAAACAGTTACACATTATTATATCGGCACGACGAGCAAAACAGGGAAGTGGAAATAATACGACTCATGCCTCTCATGCCGCGATACCTTCATCAAGAGCAATACCTGTACTGTTTTGCATACCAAAAGATATACAAATCATTGGACCGAAAAGAAATGAAAAAAAGTAGAGACAACAGAATCATTGAAAAAAAAACCAAGATACCAACCGGACGTAAGAGCAGAACAGAGTATAGTTTAAAGGAATCGAGCATACAACAACAAAAGAAAGAATACAAAATGAAGGACAGTAACCATCCACAGGCGAGGGCACACACGTTAAACAGGAGGGCACCAACAGAACTGAGGCAAGTGTTATAACACTACAGGTATCCGAGGATAGAGAACTTCTGCCTGGTAGCGTTAATCCACAAGCGGCGGTTTAAGACGGAATATCCTGCGTATCAGAATGTGTGCTGGTAGCGCTAGTTACAAGTCGACTCCACAGAGCTTACAAATTTTTACAGTTAGGAGCAATTGGGCGGGGCCGGGGACTTGGGATCATTCTTACAAGGATGCAGCACACGCAACAGGGCTGAGGGGACACACAACATAAACTCCTACCGGTAAGGATGTGCGCGGATGGCGGATTACTGTGCGCGAGCGACAATTGTGTTATTTTTTTAGAGTCTCGGTTAAGGTTGTTTGTTTCATTTTATTTCATTTGCTGTTTAAAACACACATTCTTACAAAATATACTAAATCGAAAATAAACTAAACAATAAAAAAGACTGCATTTTCGTTAGTAGTCTCTCTTCTCTGAGGGATAACGTATGAAGATGGGGTGCGTTAAGCGCGCTAACTGGTAAACGTAAAATCATTTCTTTTTGCCATTTTTGTTTCTGTTTAATTTGTTATTTTATCGCTACAAATTGTTTGCTTCGACGGCTATACAATCAATCACTTAACATTTTAAATTAAAACTAAACGTTGACTTAACCGCTCCCGCAACTATAAAAAAATAACTAATTCGATGAGGACCAGGTCACATGTAGGTAACACAATAAAAGCAAACACTTGCCGAAATACAATACAACTTTCAGGAATCGATGTTTGAATTCATGGAGGTATGTCGTTCTGACTTTTAAATTAAGATCTATAAAATAACAAAAAGCATTGCTCTAAGCTTTGCAGTGATTTTTTAAAAATCCTTCATAAGTTGGTCCTTCATCAAGGCTTGTGAAGAAAGGACAACCTGACAAACAAGGGGAGATTCGCATTGGATCTCAATGACAATGAGCTAATTAACAAAGTTTAGTGGTGCTATCGCACAAACTGGCGGACATAAGTTGCAGTGGTTGTTGTCATAAGTGGCATAAGTGCCTCCAGGATCGTGAACGACGGGACAGTCACTCGAAGACATCAACCAAGCCATGCAAGCAACATGTGACGGCTATGAAACTATTAAATGTTGATGTTTATGAAAGACTTTACAAGGTTGCAGCTCTAGGTAGTGTGCCAACTGAGCACTCGACAAAGAATGTGTTTTGAAAGTATGAGAATTTCAATATGCTACCAGTGTAGTACTGGTAGATGTCACTATGTAATACTGGTAGATGTTATTTTCACCGAATAAAAGATAAGTGACTGGAATCTCGGTATCATCCATCCCACATACAAGAATGGAGATAAGTTTAACTGCAACATCTACAGTATAAACGGTAGTATAAACGGTGCCTATAAAATATTCTCTCTGATCCTACAGAATCGACTTGCCCGATACGTCGAATAAATAGTTGGACACAATCAAAGAGGATTCCGGAACGGAAAATCGACCACTAACCAGATCTTCACCATACGGCAAATCTTGAAGAATATGGTAGAACAGCAGCTGAACACGTTCCATCGCTTCATAGATTTCAAAGCCGCATTGCATCGTGTTGCAGATTAACGAGGCAAAGACCAAACTGATGGTGGCACCACCAGCGGCACTAACAAATGCCAATTTACGTAGGGGTGACGTACGGATAGATGAACGCACTTTCGAAGTCGTCCCAAATTTCACCTATCTCGGGTCTAAAGTCAGCACCAATACAAGCATAGAAGTCGAGCTGTTTAAATCTATCAAAACCCTCTTAGCCGCGTTCGAGAGGAAGATGTTTAGGAAGATTGTTGGGATTGTGAGGAGGGACAATGGAGGAGCCATTACAACGACGAGCTGCATAAACTGTACAACGACCTTACTGTTGTTCAGCGGATTAAGCTCGCCCGGTTCCGGTGGGTTGGCCATGTTATACGCATGGACCCGGACGACCCAGCCCGTAAAGTCCTCTTAGGCCGTCCACATGAACAGAGGAAGTGTGGTAGACTCAAGCTGAGGTGGAAGGATGGCGTTGAGGCGTCCGCCATCAAGGCCAGGATAACGGATTGGCAGACGACGGCGCGAGACCGTGAGCGGTTTTGGAGTTTGTTGCAGCCGGTCAAGAGCGCGAAGCGGTTGTAGCGCCCGATAAGTAAGTAAGTAAAAGATAAATGATCCAGCTTCAACAAGCAAATATACCTTTTGAATTGAATTTAGAACAAAGATTAGAGACGGCCAGATTTACTACAATGTTACATTGATTCATTTACTGCATTTTCCTGTTTCCACATTAATCACCTTAAGCCCAGGCGCAAAATTTCCTCGCGTTCCATGCAAGAGAAGTTACATAATATTAGCATTAAACATTATGCTACATTAAATACATTAAATAGGATGTTTCAGCGTGACGGCGTGATGAGCGCATAACACACACAAATGTATAGACAAGGCGCAATTCATTATCGTGCGGCATAATTATATTAGTGTTTTACAGATAAATAAATAATAATTAAGGACGCATCTTTCTATTGCTTACGACGACGGATGAGGGCTTGAGAACACTGTATTGTTTGTTCCTTACGCCATATAATTAATAATTAATAATTAATTATAATTTTCTGCAATTTGCTGTTTTAAAAGTTAGGTTGATCTCTTTGACTTCTCTATGTTTTCTTCTTCTTCTCGGCGGGCCAGTCTCACTTTGTCTAATATTCTTTAATTTCTTCAATTCAATTTGTTGTCCGTTATTATTTTCGTCAGTTGTTTATTGTTTTTCTCTACTTTCTCATTCCTTCACTTTGCTTTTTTGTCTTTTTTGTGTTACCTTGCTGAGGTCTGGTCTTTATCGGACCGGCCATGCTCCAAAGTAGGGATTTAGTTAGGTTTGTCGTATTATTTTTTAAGTTCTCCATTGTATAGCCCTTGAGGCAAACAATTTGACACAATAAATAAAAAAAAAAAAACAATATCTCATTGGAAAAGATAATGAAGAAACGCTCTAACTAAGAAGTTACCAATCGTCGTGCGTACACATACGTGCCTTAAAAACAACCAAATTATAACGCTTTTCGCTTTCCGTAGTATTATCCATTTTTCCTGTAAAATTGTTAACGCATTCGTTCTCCTTTTTCGTTTTCCCTATTTTGCAAAAAATATTAACGAGGCCTAGGTGGTCGTTCATACACATATTTTGGCTGCTACAGCGCCATATCTTATAGTAAAACACAACGTGCACCAGGGCAGGACAGATTAATCATCAATCGTTAATTAAGGATTACAACTTAAACTAATTAACAACAACAGTAACAACATCAATGAGGAAGGCGCATTCATCAGAAGGAAATTAAGGAAAGAAATGCAAAGAAAAGGGTGGGACGAAGGGTGTAGTAGCCTAGCAGTAGCTTTTTCCTTTATATACGAAGATTATAAAGAAGCTTTAAGGATAACTGTTGCTAGCTTCGAGCTTATAATGCCTACACTCCGGCTCGAGATGGATTTTTTAAGTGCAAGAAATACACGCGATGTAGTAGCTCCTATCTAACCTTGGTGTTGATCTGTTGGGAAAAGTGTCCTAGCACCGAACGCTATATAATCAATTTGGCATATTCAGGATTTTTACAAGTTTGAATGCGGCTAGGCTAAGTGCCTAATTCTTCTTTTTGTATAGATCTATTCAAGTCCAATGATTCATCGTTATCATGTATACGAAAATTGTGAGAAAAGTTGCTGTTGAAATGTGCACGGTAGAGTATGCATAGTTCATAAAAACAAAATTTAAAATACAAATTTCAAAATACAAATACAAATTCAAAATTTAAAAATTTTTTAAAATAGTTCCTAACCCGATCAGATGTGCCGAAAAAACGTATTTCTGATATTTTTTTTGTAATCGTTTCTATGTATTGAAATACTCATTTTTTGTAACATTTTCCAGACAATTTCACACAAAATCAGTTTTTCAATTTGTAATTGAAAACTATTGAAAAATGCGGGTGTACATCGCACGCCGCTTATGGGGACTACGGCAATAACGAACATTACACCTTTTCCATCAGAAGCGGATGCAATTCATACAGTTATCACTGCACGTTTCTTTAAATGAAATCTGTCGCAAAAAATAATTCAACCACAACACAAAGCAATGCAGATGTTGGGTTTATTGTTTGGCTTAGACCTAACCTATCTTCAAATGGATCATTGTTTCGATCGAACTACTATTTGGGTGAGTGGTAGGTAGAAATGGACATTTTGTCTTATTAACATGCTGTAATATATTTTAGCAGCGTTAACGACTACTTGGAATCTTCACAAACCCTGCGGAAGAATTACAAGATGCACTCGTGTGTGCGACCACAAGCAGCTTAACGATAGCTAGTAAGAATGCGCATACCCTCTCTTTGACATACCGGGATAATGTGATTATATTGCATGGGAGCAACAACAATCATAACTTGCTAAAAAATAGCATTTTATCAACAATGCGTACACAGAGAAAATAAAACACACGCACACACACTAGTACACACGCACTTTTGCAACTATTTACCAACATCGAATAAAAAAGAAAAAAAAAAACACTAACAAACACTAGCAAACACGGTGCCGGCATAGCACGAAACTATAATTTGAAACAAAAAGGCAACTGAAAGAGCTAAACAAAGCTCAAGGAACAAACTTTAATGGTAAACGAAAAGAAAAACCTTTGAACAAACAGTGTCGCTATGGCGTATGGTAGGAAATCAAAATAAATCTGCTAGATATTGAACATGCTTTCCCTCACGTCTCGAGAAAGCTGTAACACTACTTAGGCCCTTGCATTCTTCGTATATGAGTTTTCTGTGTGTTTAGTTTATCGTTTCTGTACTGTTTGCTCGTGTGAAAAACGGATGTTGTGTTGTCCAAGGGTGTATCAATGAAATCGTCAAACAGGAACATACACTGCATATGAGCACTGTCATTTCCTTAAGGAAATCATTTTGTGCGTTAAGTTTTATTTGCTTTATTTCACACAAAGTATTTCTTTAATAGTGCTGCACACTTTCTAAGCGCTCCGAGAGCTCAGCAATTAGTCACTTGCTGTTGTCTGTAGGGTCTGTATTGAGATGACGAGAACTGCTGCAAGTGTTGTGTCCGCCATCATTAAGTAGTAACAGCCAGAATGCGTTTGAAAATAGAATGGTGCCACTAACAAGAATTAGCTTAGCAAGAATTTAAGTTTCATTACCAAGTTAAGACAAGTTAACACAAGAGTGATGCATAAAACAGATTGATCTTACGACAAACATAAAATTGGTATAAATACTAGTTATCAAAAAATGTGTCTTTAAGAAGGAGTAACTGTGAAATTGTGTCGATTCCATTCTAATTTCATTACACTCTGTAGTTACTACTTCATTTCGTCGTCGGTCTGGTCATATACAGTCGTAGTATAAGTAGTAGTATCTGTGGTAATAGTAGTATTTGTAGTTGTAGTAGTAGTTCTTCTTGTAGTAGTATGTTGTCCTTTTATCTTTCAACTCTAATTCACAAACATCATAAGTTTGTAGGAAGAGGAATAGATACAAAGTAGTAGCCAGTCGTTGTAGTCGTTATAATAGTAGTAATAGCAGTCCTCGTAATTGACAATGGTTCATTTTC
>KB670059.1:147543-220043 GCA_000349105.1 Anopheles epiroticus | reverse complement strand
CAGCGAGGATTCGTCAATTTTCAGATCATTGCTCTGAATAAGGATGCCGTCCGCCGGGAGCAAATCTCCGTACTTGATCTGGCAGATGTCACCGACCACAATGTCGCCGATGTTCACCTGCACTGCGTCGCCACCGCGGATGACCGAGAACTTGTGCTCGCCCTCGATACGCGACTGCAAACCGCGGAACTGCTTCTCCTTCGAGTAGTCATTGAATGCCGTCACGACGACCACCACAAACACCGACACCAGGATGGCTAGGCCCTCAATCCATGAGTAATGTTCCTCCTCCTCCTGCACGATCGGTTCATCATCATCTGCGGGCTGGTAGAAAGACAGCAGCAGGGAAATAATGGCCGCAATTTCCAGGATGATCAGCGTCACGTCCTGTAGCGCTTCCCAGACAAGGGTCAGGAAGGATTTGGGTGGTTTGGGCGGAATCACGTTCGAGCCAAACGTCTCCCGCCGATGGTCAATGTCGGCTTTCGAGCCACTCAATCCCTCGTTCGGTGAGGTGTACAGTTTTCGACAGATGTCCGCCACACCACCGTACTCGTTCACCTTTGCTACCGCTTCCCGGCCCCGATGCTCCATGATCTCCCGCAGATTCTTCTGCGTGATCTGGTACTGGGCCGGTCGTCCATCGATAGTTGCCATCTTGACGGAGTGTTTTCTATCCCGCTCTTCGTTCTATTACTTTCCACAGAAACACACACCGGGCACACTGTGCCACTTGCTTTACGATATTCACTCTAGAGCCAACTGCCTTGAACCTGAACAAACGCGATCAGGAAGGCTAGAGCTAAGGTATTTAAGTATATTCTATTATTCACTAACTCCCTTGTCTCTATCTTTTCGTTGCGCTCTGGACAGCACACTTCTGATGCTTTTCCTCCCCGAATCTGGGCACTCAACTCAAACGAAATCAAAGACACAAACCATGTGCACACCTCACGCAAAACGTAATGTACGCCACAACACGCACGTACCACTTACTATTTGTTCGAGCGTAATACTTCACGGGTACATACATTCACACACTCACACACAGTTTGGTTCCGGTTACCGAAAGCGACACACGACTGGAGTACACGCAGTCACTGCTGATTGACACCACCGGCCGCCAATAGAGGAGCACCGACCGTCGTGCGGATGTCTGGGCGTGCGAGAGAGCTGCTGTCACCAGAAGCTATGGCGTGCGGGCACAGTCGTCAGCAACGTCATCATATCGGGCAGCATCTGCATCATCGTCAGCCAACCCGCCACCAGTTATGGAGCGTGTGGTAGAAGTGTGTTAGAGTGCACGCGTGCGGGAGGGCCAAAGATTCGTCACACCACCCAATGTCGCACTGAAGCACACCGTAATTATGGACGCAATGGAAGCGACATGGCACACGGTCTATTTCCGTTTCGATTATTCAGGTTCCAAACGTCGAACGATTCTCAAGAGATCTAAGCCGCACTGACTCCGTCTCCGATGTGGTGCACACGATGTGTTATCTAAAATAAAAGTAAGAACACGCGAAGAACATACATTAGAACAACTTAGCTACTCTCTGATCGATTAGGTATGTAGTACGCTAGAAACTGTACGATCGCTACAAAATCGCTTTCCTTCTGCTTCAAAGGAAAGGGAAATTGGAAGATTAATCACTATATACTATTAGGTGAATATATTACTATAACAACTGTCCAATCGGCTTCAGGCACCGACCCACCTACTAACCGACCGATCGACGATGATCGGACGACCACGACAAGCGATGTGGAAGCTTCCGGCCAACTAGTACGGTCTATTTATAAAAGTAGCCCGGAGATGCCGCCGTGTAACCTAACCAATGGAAAAGGGAGAGGTCGGTGAGTGATGTGGTTATCTCATTGCACTACAATTCCCTCCAAAAAGTACGCTACCTTCGCACCCCGGCATTTGTGTTGGGGGTGGTGAGAAATAGGAACGATAAGTTTCTTGGTCCGCAAAGTAAATAACGCACTGCGGGTTGTTCGTGCTCCACTCGGCACTGCAAATTACGCAGACGCAGACACCAGGTAAAGCTTATCAGCACAGCCATCGCAATAGGGAGAAAGAAGACATGGATATCATCCCAACCAACGCTAGATATCACGTTTACTGCCGTACGGCATCGTTTATCATTGCTCTAACTCCGCATGCGTTTAGAGATGAGTTAACATATACACGGCATAGTGTACACGCTACCGACAGGTCTGCATCTTTCAACTGTAACGTGTAACTACACTAGTCATTTTAAAGGTGCTCAAATTTCTTGCTGTTTTATGGTTGTTTGCTCAGCTACGAAACGACGGTGTCGGTTGTCCGTTTGAACGAACAACATTCCAAGGCTGTGGGGCCATCCTGTGGCTAGTGGCACGTGCCATGATGACCGCGAGGTTATGTAACGGTTCAACATGTTTTAAGATAAAATTCGATCCGAAGGATCGACACTTAACATATGGATAACTTTTCTATTAATAACGTAACTCCATAACGGTTGATCTTTGGGGTTAGTGTCCAAGACTTGCCATCCGCGACGTATTGCTAATCCATTCAACATGATCGTCAGTCTGAATCGATCGGAGCAATTATAGCCACATAATACGATTTGACAGTAAAGATCACCGGATATTCTTCATTGAAGGCTCCGGAGATGTCCGATTAAGAATCGGAGATATATGTATACCAAACCAAAAGTACGCACTAAACCACGTCCGGAGTTTTCTAAGATAACTGCAACGCACCAGAACCTGCCATATGATATCAAAAAGCAAACACACTGGAAGGGCATCTTCGTCTAGCTGAACTTTGTCATGATTCTCTCAAAAAGCTTCACACAAGGAACTATTCCGAACACACAGATGCCTGAGGGTGCCGGGTTTGTTTATGACAATGCAGCAAATAATTGCTGCTCTGATAAGAAACCGGCGTCAAGTTCACAGCTAATAGTGTAAACATAATTCAAAACACAGCTCCATCTTCTGGCACACAGTCTGCGTTACAAGCGACGACAGACACGGTCAGTTTATCGCATTCTCTGTCACAGAACACATACTTCACTCATACTCATTGTTTCGACACATTCTTCACTATAGGCATACTTACTCGACTATTCGATATTATTCGTTAACCCAACCGAATCATCAAAGCGTAACTAATCCTCAGCTATAAGTAATTTGTGCTACCATCTTAAACCACCAATAGCCAAACCAATAACGACAAGTCTCTGCCCGACGACTGTAACGCCTTCGATACCACTGTTTTGTGATACTTCGGTACCTACTCATCGACGCCTTGCCAATCCCCGGTAACTTCTCCATCGATGTGTGGCGTCATCAAGTTTGCCCACACTCGACCAAGCTAAACCGGAACGGAAAAGAACCGACTTAGCCGTGCGAACAGGTCGCGAGTTCTCTTACGTCATCATCACAATCGAACGCAATGTGAAGTGACGATCAGTGAGTGGTAAAGGTGCGGGGAACTATATCAGCGATCCTTTTTTGGTTTCCACCCCGCAGACAACTATGAGCAGCGTGAGCAAAAAAAAACTATTCAGAAGGTGATTTACACGTTGCGCATTTACACGTGATTTACACGTTATTTTATCGTCAGTTCGTTCGGTAGCGGCGGCAAAGCAGTTTCACAACTAAACGGTGCATTGAAAGTTTGAAGTGGTTGGCGCGTCACATTGCTCTTCAAAAGATTCTCAACGAAGCAGCGTCTTCCTTCCACACTGAGTGCATATATACAAGATCGATGAGCGTTTTAATTATAATTCCTCGGTGTAGCTTAAACTGCAAAATCCCTCAACATTTCGCACTCCTCCGATTAGGATGGTGGTGGTATACCTACAACAAATTGGCTATGGAAACCGGTTTTGCATCATATATTTATGCATTCCCCTGTCGATCCAATGTCCAACCATCCTTCAACTTCTTCTCCACCACCGAGGGAGGGTTCGAGGCTCCCAAATCCAAACCAGTCCCCACCAGATCTCTTTGTCCATTCCTGCATTCCGCACCGCGCATTCGGGTACACCTTCCCATTTATCAATATGTTTCAAAGGCGTGCTTCGGCCTTAGCGTGCGCAAACGGAATCGCAAAACACAAGCGGCGACGGACACTTGCAAAAAACTACCTTACCCTAACCTCGCCGGGGGCAAATCTTGTTTCTGTGCGATCGGATTGTCATTCGAGCACTTTGGCATGACGTTTAGGTTTGTGTAGTGTGCGTAGTATTTTGTTTGTTTTCGTCACCCAGTGCAATAAACCATTCGGTCATGGTCGTGTCGTGCTCCGTTACTAGAACTATTACCACCGGCGTCGTGACGCGCTGTTCAGCAGCTCTCAGAAGGCCAGTAAGTTTTAACCCATAACATTATTTTATTACATTCTGGTATCACTGGTTATAAGCGGTTTTGTTGCTATTTTTCGTGTTTTTGTTTTTTTTAAGGTTCATACATTATTGACCAAAGGGAAAACACACACATTTTAGTCACACGTAAAATGAGATTCCCGGTCTGCAATCATCAACGAGGAATGGCAAATAACCTGTTTCAAAAATAAATTCACTATATATCCCGATAAAACTGATAAAGAAACCGGAATGAAAACAGGCTGAAACGTAGCTAGGTTTTGGGTCTATAATAGCAGTCAACTGTAAATGTGATTATTTCAAATACTTGTTTATCTACTTGTAGCGGATTTATTCAACAGTTGTCTGATAAGTTACCGACGATAAGAAGTGACTGTAATGTGATAAGGCACCGGCAATTGCCTTTGGTCCTCTGTAAGCTTTTTGATGATAGCATTTCATAAAGAGCTGATATAACCCATTTACGTAGGCTGCTGATAAGTCTTTGAAGATTTTGAGGAATTTTTACGACGAAAGGAGCTCTTCACGTCTTATCAACCCCATGGCCAAGTCTAGTCGATTGTCTGATTAATTGAATCAATAAATAGCGACATAATCTAACGACAGCGAAACAATGTCATTACATTGTGAAAAGAGGTTGCTTGCACAGGTATGTTACTGAAACTAAGTACGTGATATATGTTACTGAAACTTCTACTGATTTGGATATGTTTTATTCGTATTTTTTAGGACAACTAGCAGCTATAGCAGCTGTAGCAGCTTTTCGACAAACTATTGGTGATGATTCAAACAAGTCGAGAGGATGTCGATGCTAATGGCTTCATTAGGAACGCACTGTGTAGATACAAGTGCATCTTGAGACGTGCGACCGCTTTGGCACCCGCTTCAGTTTGCGCGCACCTAAAACAAGCAATGGGTGTCGTCGCAACGATACAAACCACTTCCGATATTATCACCGAACTGGTGGCGGCAGTTTGTAGAAGTAAAAAAAAAACAGCGACCCTTCCGTTCACCATATTTGTGGAAAAGGAACTTCTCCACATTGAAGAAAGCTTCCCTAGTCTCGTTGTTTACTAACAAGCGTTATATTTATGCAGTTCAGGTTTACTTCGCACTGCACCTTGCCTCGGGGGTTCATTTGAATTCCAAGCTCCAGAGTGTGTTCGTTCGGAACAATTTCGTTTGACACAGACCGAGAAGAAGCGACCGATACTATCTCTATCTCACATTGCTAAATTGGCGATGCAATGCAAACACCGGTTGAGACAGCATGTACGCTACACGTTACACCTCCGATGGTATGTAAATGACGAATTCACTGGAAATGGACACATTGCCCTCCCCCAGGGGCGGGTGTAGGGAGGTGACATTTACGTGAGCTGATGAGCAATCGCGTTTACGCTTCGCATGTCAACGTTCACGGGAAAGAATAAGAGCTACTCACGAACTGTGGATTATTTCTGTGAGTCACAAGTCATGCACAACGAGATTTTCATCTACTGTATCGGGTTTTTGTTTTGGCTTTGTGTCACACCAAATTATTCTCTCTGAAGCTTGACAAAAAAAAGAAGCAAACATTTCACGAAGCAATGTAGCACGTTTAGCAAGATGTTTTCCCAACAATATGCTACGAAAAACTATATTGATAACACACTCATCTGATTCAAGCAACACAATGTCCCAGCAAACGCAGCATGACACATAAACGCTTACGCAAACCAAACGCTAAATAAACAAACATGCTTTACCGTGAAGCGTGATACATGCGCGCCTCTTCAAATGATGTTCAATGGAGGGAGCAAAAAAAAATTAAACAAATCTATCATATTTCAAATAGACCGTCATAGATGACGATTTGTTGTAGCCTAGTTTTCACTATAAACGCCTTGGTGTGCAACACTTGGACGCAAATTACTATGTTCCAACGAAGGTAAAGGCCTGAAGTAAAGTGCTCGCAAACGGTGCTTTAATTACTGTTGCACGATAGTTGACGTGCATACTTTCTCAAGAACAGTTTTATCAAACTTCAAACATACATTAAGTTTTCAACTGTTTATCGTCTGCTCCCCGTTTAAAATTAGTTCGTTGATAAGCAGCACAATTGCTTCATAACGCCCCAGAGCCTTTAAAATATATTTATTTGGTATACTTTTCAACCATAGCTAAAAATGCAAGTGGCTGATAGATAGGGGGAGGGACGGATAATTAAACAACAAATAAATAGTTTTTATGAGTAATTTTCGCTGGCATCAATGCAATCAGCAATTAAAACGATAATAGCCAGCTAAATTGCCCGTTTCTTGCACGATCGTCCTATGGAGCTCTACCCATCGTCGTTAGGGTAGCTTACCGTTCAGCGCAGTGATTTTCCCTTAGTATCCTAAAGTACAACATTAATCACCTCCACCACCATCAATAACTGAACGACGTTCCAAAGGCAGAAAAACAAACGCGGTCATCAAAATGTAAATATAGATCTACACACAAAGGATCCCTCAGTTCGAGAATTTGATTGAAAATTTTCATCGTTATGTGGTACACAGTTTTGTTCATTAGCTTTTTTATTCTTTTTCTATTCCTATTTTGATTGATATTATAGAATGAAAAATAAAAACAATAAACTTTAATTTGTTTGAAATGCTGTTCTTGGTTTAGAGAATTACACTATGATATGGATATCATAAAGATCTGAAAGGACATAGAAGACTTTAATAATATATACAGTCATTGTCTGGCACTAAAGGTAGATAAAAGTATTTCAGTACAGAGGAAAGTATTTTCGAAAAGTTACGCAAACTTAATAATAATGTAAACCTTCTATATACTTTTCTCAATGTCTGCTCGAAAATTTAAGGGCAACACCACATGCCAACACTGACGAAAACTGTTAGTTACAAAAAAAATCAACCGTACCGTAATTACTACCGAGGCTAGGTCACCGCAACACCACCATAAAACACTCATCGACACCAATGGCATGGTCAGTGCATTTTGTTGCAGTTGTTTAGCAATCGTAAATGCATTCTAACAAACCCAACTATAACAAACCCGGTGCGCATGCACGTGTAGTGCAGTACACGGTAGCTGAGAAAAGTATAGACATAAAAAAGGTGCCCAAGGACGTGAACATTAACGGTAGTGTGTTTAACTCATTAAGAAATTAAAGCTTTTACAATTATCAGCTGTTACGTGTGACTGGTAAGTGTTTTCGAAATTCCGATTGTTGGATACATTAATATTTGTGTGAGAGCGTGCAAACAGCTCAGAATTTTAAATCTTTTCATGTTTTTCAAAATTTGAATTAGAACTTTTTAAAGGACTTCAAGTACGACCTAAGTACGTTTCACGTTTTCAATATTTTAGTGCATTTCGGTAGTAACGGACAGACCGTATTGCTATTTAAAACCATTTGTGAAACAAAAATTTGTGGTTACACTAAATCACAACCCCCCATACGCAGGATTAACAATCTTGATATGGATGGGTACACTCAGTCAGAGAAAGAGCCAAATCTTATTAGTGTTCTGGTTAGGCCTAGACCCTAATATTGGATAATATTAATATTGGATTATTGTGCCACCCAAGAAGAAGAAGAAGTAAATGATAAATCTGATTTTTTATCTTGATTTCTGGCCAAGTCACCTTGCGCAAATTACTATTTGCAGACGAAAATTGACAATCCTCAATCCACTAGGCGCAACAATGTTAATTTGGTACAAGTGATATCAAAAATCGTCCGTAATTTGGCGTTGAAGTACTATAACAACAATTCTCGCAGCCAAACATACGGGGCGAGTACGAACTTTGAACGACGAAAATTCGTTCGGCGCTCACCACAAAATGAACCGCGTGACATTCAATTATCTATCAGTCCATACGGCCATGTGTTGACAGGTTCGTCAAATTTAAATTTCGAAATGTTTCCGTTGTTAGATACGCATATTATATTTTATTCGAAATATTTCATCAACAAAAACAATTTCATTAATAAAATTTATCACAATTCCCTCTTCAACAATTCAAAATTGTTTTAAGCAGGTAACAAACATCGAAGCAAAACTAAAAAAACAAATTATTTTTTTAAATTCATCCAAAACCCAAATTCGATTAGAACCTGCAGCTCAAAACTTCAGGGATTTCATTCCATAGAAACGGCAACGTTCGAATCACACAGGCAGAGTTCATTCGTTTGGCGGGCTATGCACGGTCATTCAATATCTCGTTATTTTAAAAATGAATACCAAATGAACACCAACTGACAGCGGCGGCGAACGAATTTTCGTCGTTCGAAGCCCGTACTCGTCCCGATGATTTTGGATTTTAATTGAAAATCAAACATTTCCAATAAAGCTTTAATTACTCCCATAGTTTGCTCAAATTTTACCAGCACCCACCCATTTTGGTGGGAGGTAGGGACTACTTTCGGAATCACTAATTTAGAAAAACATTTACAGCGTATCTAAAATCAACGACAGTGAGGCGACAGCTATTCGTGCCTTTGAAGTTAGTATTTTAACCATCTTTAAAGTTTAATAAAATATATACCATTTTCATAATTATTTGAGTATTGTTTAACATTACTACTAAGTGCTTTAAATGGGTTTGTTTAAATTGATGGTACTCAGTACATAAACATAAATACATAAATAAAAGAGTTTTGTACTGAAGATAACACATGATCTTTTCTTAGATATTCCCATCAACATGCTTAGGGCATCGTAAACTTTTCAATCCAAATGCATTTTGCAATGTCATGTGTAATGAGTGAGTGAGTAATTATATATTCTACTCTACTTGCCACACCCTGCATCATAATGACAAACTCCGGACGTTTTGGGGTGACTTTGGCTAGTATTCCGATAACAACCGACACACACCGGCGACAAAGGGCAAGCCGTGTATAATTAACTATCGGTTTCCCTCCATTGTTCGCATATTGTGCTCTCACCTTGGTCACAGGGAGTTTTCCATATTGTTTGCTCGGCCGTTAAAAATTGGCTGCACAACCAAGCAGCGAATCGTTTGCGTTAACGTAAAATCTTTCCAAAAAGCAACGCTCAAAGTAAACCATGCGTGTCACATGCGGCAAAGATTGGGTGCACGGAGTGGAAAGAGGGTGGAAAATATGGCCTGGAAAAGGTCGCTTCCGAATGGTACTCTTATGACGCTTAAATGTGGTAGAAAAAGCACACAGACAAGAACACTCGTTGGCAAATTGGAATTCTTCTCTGACGTCGCATACATTCATTTACAGTTTGTACAACCGATGGGTGATGTAGTTTTTGTTATAACAATCGTCCAAATGAAGAAATAATTTAAATTCCACATGCATCACCTACTCGGAAAGCATCGGTCTGTCTCGGTGTATCTGTGCGCTTCACCTGAACACGGAAAGGCTACCCATAGGGCCACAACCATCAGCCAACCAGTGACCTGGAACGAGACAAATTGAAGAAAAAGTTGTACGTTTTGCGTACCAGCTCCGAGATTTGCATGATGACCACAGCACCGTAGGCACCACCCTCCATCATCAGGCCTATGTGCTAAGATAAACTGTTCAGTGACTGACAAATGAAACTAGAAACCGAGTGGCCTCAAACAAGGCCGGAGCCGGTGATGCTGGACGAGAGATAAAAAAGGCCAACCGTTCAACCAGGGCAGGGCCTTGCCCAACCTAGTCAGAGCGAAAAATAAAACCATGAATATGTCAGAAAATGGAATGTGGTGTTCTGGTGGAAATTGCACAGTAGATAGCGCGGGCAGTCGATCTGCGGTTTAGATGCGTGACCGAACCGTGCTGCTAACTACTCATGATAGGACTTTGCATGTACTGATTCCCTGCTACTACTACTGCTACTACACGCAAACTCTCACAACACAATCCGTCACGTGAAACCTTCTGTTTCGATGACGGAGAAGACCTGACATTATCACCGGCGGGGCGTCGTCAACAACAATCTTGGGTGCGGAAACTCTCTTCGGTGTGAACGCAAAAGTACAATCGCGTATGACTTTTGTCGCGTCTGCTTCTAACACGTTAACTGGGTGACATGATTCGCTCGCTTAACTGATTGCTGGAACATAGCGAGGTACGCGCACTGGTGTGCGCGCTTTGTCAATCAGAGTTTGTGAGCGCTTCACTGCCCACCAACCCCAAGCCCAATATACTGCAGGCTAGCTTACTGCACTACGAACACGGCAAGACAATACGTGCGGGTTAGTAGCCGTACGATTTTGCGCGATTTGAAATCTGTGGAATGCAACCGCCACTCGTTGACAGCCGTCAACCACTACCCAAGACAAGGCAGTTTAACGCGATCACCGGTCGACTTCTGATTAATTATCTCTTTCCCGACCCAGCTTGACGTGCTATGACGTCGATGAAGTCGAATGACGCATGAGACCTTTCACAATCGGACATGCTGTAACGTATCGAAAGAGTATTACTAAGTCAGCTATTTTAATTGACAGTACCATTCACCGAACCCCATGTTCCGCTGCAATTATCTCAGCACGCATTGTCGATTTCTGCTGTGTCGAGAAAGTTCTGAAATCTTTCGTAACTGGTGCACACGTGCGTGCGTCTGCGGAGTCCTAAGTTATGTCTCCCTAATTGCCCGCAACACCAACGTGTAATTTTTTAACAGTAAAACTGAAAAGAGTACAACAAATAATTAACCAGTACTGTCTATTTACGAGCACGTCCCACCGAGTTTCGAAGCCGTTTACCAGCCTCCCACGTCAGGTTGGAGGAGCAACAAACTAAAACAACCATTACTCTGTTTAGTTTCATGCCCGCCGACTTCCCTGATCTCCCACATCCACCTCCGACATGTGATACAACCGGCAAGACAAGGATAACAAATTTGTAATTTAAATCCCCGCGTTCGCTAATATTTGTCCGATAAATCAACTGCCGCACGGGAACCAGCGTTTACCGGGCTGGACACTAACGTGGATCACGGTAATATGCACCCGGCTAAAAGATGTTCTCGAGTTAGTATGAGCGCGCCTTCCTTTTTTGTATCCTACAGTACCCTCCATTATTCAGACTATAAATACAGTGTAAACCATCCGTTGCGGCTCGAAACCGGTCGACTAGTGGAAACTAAAAGTCAAAACAAAATGGACGTGCACACTGCTCTTCTCAACGACCTACGCAACATACATACACACACACAACAAACGCCCGGCACCTCCCACAAGGGCAAAAATACCTTTCGCTATCGTTCCAATAAACCTCCAGAATAGAACACCAACACCAAGGTCCAACTTCAGAGCAGGAGCTAAGAGAGGGATGCCGGTGTCGTGCGGAGAGAAGATCGTAAATCTGCAAACTCAACTATGTCGGATGTTGCAGGTGGTGATGTTGAGGTTTGGATGCGCGGACCCGCTGTACTAACGCGTTGTGTTCAACATCTGTGCACCATTCGTTAAGTCCCTTCACAAACATTCGAACCAGACCACGGCTCATCCGCTAACCGTGAGACTCTCCCCTTAACCGTCGGGAGTCGTCGACCTCAGTGCAAGCCCCTACCCCCTACACCCTAGAACAGTCTACAGCACATATCTTCACCCACGGATATATATGTCTGCGTGCACCCTGCTTTTGTAGTCTGAAAAATCTGAACGATAGACAAGATCACAGTGCGATCAGTTCGGTCCGGTCCGTGGTCCATGTGTCCAGAAATAGGACTGAAAACTTGCAGTAGAGCGAGAGTGGTGGGTGTCTTTGGACAGCGGTGGATTTTTTTCGGGGGTTAGAAAATCTGCCAACATTCTCTGTCTATCTAATGGAATATTCTAAACTTAATTGCTTCCGACTTGTCGCAAAATTCATCTGTAACTGTTGGTAACCAAGAGATTCTTTAAAATACCTTTGACGGATTTTAATATGACCACACCGAAACATCATTTGTTACTCATCCTCATGATCATTCGTGTTGTGGTTGGTGTATCTTGTACAACCATTCGCTCATTCAATAAATAGATATTGAAATTACGCATCAAACCTTTAATTTTAATCTTACGGTTTATGAGCCTCAAATCATTGAATCTTTCAAATGTTTGTATCTTTCAAGAGATCAATATCAAATGTCTTGATCTTTATAGATGCATACATATCCTACCATTTATGAATCTTGAAAGACGTATGTTTTATTGGCAGTACTTGGATTACAGAGCGTGTAATTGCAATACTACACTGTACTTTCTACCTCATTATAATGATTCTTCAGATAATAAATCATATTTTATCGATTATAGCATGTCTTAATATAGAGTCTAAAGAAAAAGCTCTGGAATTTTCACTAAGGCCAGGGTACATGGCCCGAAAACTCGAAGCGAAAACTCAAAAATCTGAAATCTTTGCGTCAAAACGTTCTCGATTCATGTACCCGTGTTTTAGCAAGCGAAAACTGGCATGCGAAATCTGGCAAGCGAAAACTGGTTGGCCATTTGTAAACAAACAATCTGCATCTGTGCATCTGTGTAGTAATATTGAGGATATTTTTCGTAAGTATTTGACGGAATACATTATTATAAAAACTTTAGTGTCGATCAACTAACCTTTTCACGTGTTTTTATGGTTAGAAAGGTTGGTCTCTTTTGTTGCATATGCGCATTGTTTACATTCCGAGTTTTCGGTCCCCTATCAACAACTATTTGTCGATTGAGTTTTCAGATCGCTGAGCCGAAATCAATTTGACGCAAAGTTTTCGGTTGGCCCTGGGTTTTCGGCGAAAATTTTTTGGCATTTCGATCCATGTACCGTGGCCTTCAACCAGTTTTCGATTGAGTTTTCGGCTCACCGAGCCGAAATCTTTTTGACGCAAATTTTGCGGTTGGCCCTGAGTTTTCGGCGAAAACTTTTTGGCATTTCGATCCATGTACCGTGGCCTCTAGACCAGCCAATTTTATACACATCAAACAGTCATAGGCAAGGAATTTACAAAATAACTTAACAATTTGAAATGCATTTCATTATTATTAGACACATTTAGAATGCCGCCAGATATTTCGGTTTGTCTGTAATAATTTTAGATTCTTTTGCTTTCATTAGTTTATCCGAAGTGAAAGCGATTTAAATCTTGACTCCGGCGATATTTGGTCAAGAGAAGCTTATGAATATTTTGCTGAAGTTTATGGTTTATCACATGTGGTTTATCGATACAATTTCCTTAAATTTCCAGTTACTGTACCAAACGGTATTGCTATTTATTTCACGGTTACTATGGAATAGTTTAGCTATTTTTATAGCTATTTTATTCTATGGAATAAACCGATTAGTTTGCACTATACACATTACTTCACTAGGGTGTAAATACAAGCAATGTAAAATTGATAAACCAATTTGAGGCTGAAGCGATTCAATATACTCTTGAATCTTCAGAGTTCCTCGTATACCCAAATAGTTCTCTAATCAAGTCGATCGACAACTATATCCAAGCTACCATAATTCCCCCTGCAATGCTCGTCGTCGCGAAGTCGTCAATGTCAGACTCGTCGGGATTATATCTATTTTTTGTGGATGGATTAAGCCAGCCGCAAAATATTGTTGGCAGTGGCATCAGTACACTATACCTTCCTTCGCTGGGAAGTTCCACTCTCCAAGTCTCGCCTCGTACACGAGAGGTAGTAGTACAACTCGCGTCCTACCTTTGCGGACCGATATAGATGAATGTTTATTGAAACCGTTCGAGGTTACACCGATTGTTTATCGGAAAGCAAACCACTACCACCACCACCCCCCCTGTGTGTTCTCAATAGGTAAGCCAAACACGAAAAAACAAAACGCTTGTGTT
This sequence comes from Anopheles epiroticus, assembly GCA_000349105.1. Lineage (NCBI taxonomy): Eukaryota > Metazoa > Arthropoda > Insecta > Diptera > Culicidae > Anopheles > Anopheles epiroticus. The sequence goes on along the minus strand of KB670059.1, from coordinate 205,855 downwards.
GGTACCGAGAGTTAGCCGCACACCCAATGCCGATCGTTTCCTTCCGTTTCCTCCCTCAAGGTTTCCAACCCGACGTGTTTGGGAGATTTTATTGGATGGCCTCAACTGGTGGCGGCCTCCGTTTCTCTCCGCTCCACCACTAGGCTAGTGTGGGAAAGGCGCGATGTTCACAAGCGTCTAGGTGGCAGGATTTGGCATCAGTTTCGATACGGTACGGGAAAGAATAAACATTTGCCATTTCCTCGCACCTAATCGGGTTGGATGTTCGCGCGTCCCCTGCCCTTCTTGCTTAATCCCAGCACTGCTCAGGATGCACAGCACCACCGTGCGGATTAATCGAATCGATCGGCCGTAATACCATCCGTCGATTTCCCACTCAATTAAATAATGCTGGCATATTTCCATCTACATGCCCCGACGGTTGTGTTCCACGGAAACCCTGCCGGAACGGTTATGCGGTTTCAGTGTTTTAGACTTTTATTTCAGTTTTTTTTTCGAGGTTGATTTCGCAACGAAACCGTTGAAAAATGAAATTAACATTATGTAATACATCGATCATTAGTATTAATTTTTTGCTGACTCTCTCATACCGATCTTCGTTCAAACAGAGATCGATTTCCCTTGCAAAAGTGGAATTGAATAAGATTTCGATGTTCTGTTCAACTATCAAAGCATTTTCCTTCGGAACTTACCCGTAACTAAAATTCTTGAGAATTAATAATAGCTAAAGCGATGATTGTGCGGGCAGATCTGTAAATAAAATAGGAAAAAAGCATCATTAATTATACCGCACTAATTACTTTAATCAACCTGCGATTCAAACGTAAAAACTTCCAACCATCGTCGGACGTCAATGGCGTGAGGTGGATTAAATAAAATATTAATCTATCCCTTGAACCAACCAATATTGATCTTACGCGTGTACTATTTCATTTCCATCGTCAATTGACACGTGAAAATGCCGAGCGCGTGCGAATTCCACCCAACAGGTTACACCCCGCATTTATATTATTTACCGCATTTATATTATTGGTATTTACCACACCATCGATTTCTTCGATGCTATATTTATTCCACCTCAATTATGCCCACTCCCTACAACAAGTAACGTCATCATAGCCCCCCCCTAGTGCTCTCTTGAACACAAAGGAACTTCTAGCTTATTGGAAGGAACGCTCTGAAGCCGGGATTACATAATTTCGCAAACACTCTTCTGACTTTTGAATTTGTTGTGGGCCGGGTGTACCTGGCTTACCGAAACGTTAAGCCATAAGTGAAAAGGATCGCGAAAACCGAACTCTGCCATTGGTTGCGTTTTCGAAGTGGTTGTGTTGTGCGCTGCCACTCGTGTAGTTTTTTTTCTACCCTTCCGTCTAAAAACTGCTTGCCATTTCAACGCAAATGAAGAGTTAAAGTTCAAGTGTTAGCCGGTAAGCTTGTAATTTGAGACGCGAATAAATCGTCAAGCATCGTTAATCGATCGAGTTTTCGCATGCCAACTTGTACCGGTGTAAGTAGGAGTACAATGACCTCGAGTTGGATTTGTGAAAGGGCTTCAACTAAGGTCATTTAAGGGGATCTATTGTTCTGAGAAATGGCGAAAAACACAAAACGAACTCAGAAATATTGTAAAGAATACAAAACTCACACGATTATTCAACGATTTGTTAGTTGTTCAACCTTAGGTAAGGACGAATGCTTTACTCTAATCAGAGTTTAATAAATCCAATTATAAATAACATGACTCACAGACCCTGTTTTGTTTGTACTTTTTCAGGGCCATTCCAATGCAACACACAAGCCCCTAACCTAACCCTTGCCGTTCCCACTGACGACATGGGAACTAAACCGGCCTGATATGACGAAGCGCAGGTGCAGGCAATGATATGCTTCCATTTCATACTGGTAACGCTTTGTGACGTGTTATCGCTCGGTTTTGCAATCATTATGACCTCAATGCCAGCATTCCCACACCTCCCCCCCCCTCTCCCCTCTGCCTTCGACACCCACTCTTTGAAGAGGGGTGGGAGTAGGGTGCAAATGAGTTTGATGACGTTCATTCGGAACTAAGTAACACTTCATCGTTAAGTAGAGCATTCCCCGCACCGTCACATTATGCCAAAGGGTCACTATACCATGCAACGACGCGAATGACGTCACGCAACACGCGTCCCGGCAGGAGAAGTTTCCCGCCTCCGACACGGTTCATCGAAATAATGATGACTGTCGTGGTGGTCAGTCATGTACGACATCATTCGCAGTTAGCGATTATTGCCGGAAGCAACTTCCTCTTCAACTGCCGCGTTCGTTTCTATTTCATTGCCTTGTCGGCGGAGTTCAGTCGACCTCCGGGGTGTGGTGGTTGAATAACAAATGCTTTTAGCCGCCTTTGCTAAATGGACGATAAATGATCGAGTAAGATGCGCGTTCAGTTGAAGATAGCTATTGAAACGTCTGCCACTGCCAACATTGGCGGGTGCGTCACTGCGACTACTGCTACTGTTGGCGTCATGCTTGCTCGTAGTACGGATGGATGAACATTTACGTAGCAAAGAAGTTGATAATTAGTGAACAAGTTTCATACCTGCTATAACTGGGGATGGGGGGCCAGTCGTGTTGGAATCGAATTGTTTGTCTACCTTTTTTGAAAACAAACACAACCGTTAACGAAGACAGATGCTTCGGTCACGAACCGGATGGAATGTGTGTCAATGAAAGGTGTTTAGGTGAATTTTAGCAATACGAAAATTGGTACGACAAACTCGAGGAAGATTGGTGGCCTGCCGTACAATAGTAATTCGTTTTTGTAAGCTGCAGCAACCCTTTGAAATAGATTTCCAAAATGATAAAAGGACAATGAGTCTCCTTCTTCCCAATAACAGTAAAAACATCACCAACTTTCTAAGTTTATGAAAAACAGTTTCGTGGTTTAAATTTCTTATTAGCCTACACTAGGTGCAATATACCACACCATCTCCACTGAGATCATCACTTCATAATGCATGATTCTTGAGATTCTCGACTTCTTAAAAATGCCTTAATCCACTATAGGAACTAATCTTGCGGCAGGAAAACCTGTCCCACATACACAACCAATCCTACCATCAAGTATGCGTGACAAACCTCACTAATCAAATGCAAAAGAGCACAGAAACAGCAGCGGTTGAGTTTTTCCGTGCGTTTACTACTATTTTTCACGAAACGTCCAGAAATAGGACACTCATTTCTCAACACCTGCGCGGCGCATTAGCTCGAAGGCCCTCTCATCACTCTTCACTGAGAAACCAGTAACAGTCTGCCTAATTTTTCTTTCCCCCTCGTACGTGAATAGAAAGTTGGAAAGAATGATTTCCCTTCGGTCGCTCTCCCGCGGGGAATAGTGAAAATGGTTATGGAGCACACACACTAAACCGGTTGAATGAAGAATAGAGTTTGTAGAAAACGATCTTACAGGAAAATAGACAACGAATAGGACAAGCTTTCAGCGTTCTATTTATTACATGGACACTGGCATGCTACGGTCTACCCACATACAGCGTTTAGATTGTATAGATGAAAGAAGACATGAAAAGGATGAAATTCGAAACTTTATCGGTAATGGCCCTCTTTACGAAATGGGACACCTTTGATTAACCAACAGTCGAACAAGAGAGAAAGCACAAACACAAAACCAATTTTACTTCCGGCAGAAGACTTGCATCGAAACCTTTCACTGTTTACTATTTTTTCTTAATCATACTAATATATTTGTTTCTTTTAGACGTTCTTGATGTTTTCGATTTTTTTAAATCTCTATAAAAAATCCTACAATAAAAAATAAAAAAAAATAAAATAAAAAACTCAATAAAACATGTATTTTTGTAAAGTTCTGGTCAATTCACATGTTTGAGTCTTGCTCATTTTTAGCTAAAAATAGTACTAGCTCTCGTGTGCAAGACGAATCAGTTCTAGCTAGCACGTAACATGTACAGCTCGTGTTGTGTTGCTGATCTTTATATCAAAAGATTAAGTTGTGGACAATTTTTAGTATTTCATTCGCCAAGACTGAAAAATCGACAACATACATTTGAGTTTTGTGAGAAGCATCACGTCCGGCTCCGATAGGAAGGTGTAAAATAAATATACTTTTGGGCCTAATCGAATAGCTACCGTCAAATGCAATGCTATTTTTACCACTCTTCAATCAATAACAAACGCAAAAAGAAACAAAACCCTATCGATTCATGTATGTCATGGCCACGTTTTCATGCTATCTGAAACCTATTACGTCAACCCGTGGCGAGTAGCAGCACTTAAACGTGGTTTGTTCTGCGACATTTTCAACACACACCAGTGGTCGGGCGGAAACATGTGCTCAGATCAAACCAGCACAAGCATAAACAAAGCACATAAACAACTGCATTGTGCGCGGGGCATATAGGCTTCCCCGGCACTCCTCCATCAACATCGTCCCGACACATCACCAGCAACACAGAGTGTTCAATCGTTCAAACCAAATAATTTAAATATATCGTACAAAAACGACCATGTGTGCCTGCTTTCGATTCGTCGCCGACACGCTTTTCAGTCACAGTCAGCACTCCACGCACTCCTCGGAGGGAAAGTGTAAAAATCAAAGTAGCGCATACAAACACACTAACGACCGCGTGCCAAAAAATGCATCCATGCGGAAATCGTTTTCATCTGCAGACCTTGTAACGTTCGACCGGAGATTGAATTTTCAAGTGTGAAAAATGGGACACAGTTCAACACAAACTGGACACGCAAGCAATACACAATTTTTACGTGAATGGTGCATGCACTGCGGCAGGAATGATCCTCGATAGGCAGGTTTGATGATCATTTATCGAATGTGATCAGAAAAGGAAGTGAAAATCTATTCCACACCAAAACAATTTTTACACACTTCGAACGATCTAGCTTGTTGGGTTCATGACATCTTACTTTTAGCGAATGTGTTTAATGTGTTTTTATCCGAATTGTATTTTGCGGGGCTTTTACAATTAGACATTTTTTATATGAACATTTTTTTCTAATTCTATTGAGTGATCTTTATTAAATAGCTTATTTCAAAATAATGTTTTGATGTATATACCTATAGTACGAAGCAATTCACATCGCATTAGCAACAGTTAGCAGAGGACTATGGAGAGCATCATGAAGGTTAGCGAGGTGTGTTGTTGAAATGTTAATGATGAAGCTTTGAATCTCGCAACCAGCTATCGATTACGTCTTTCAGAACAAGACCTCGTATCTTTAAAATCGTATTAATATCGAAAACGCCATTCCAAAATCCAATTCTGTTACTAATTGTAACTAGTGTCGTTTTAACGTAACAATGCGTCATTATTGATTTAAACATCCAAATATAGCAATACGGCCTGGCTGTTACTACTAAAAAAAATAAACATTCAAATATGACTATTGAACATTGATAAACATAGAAAAAAAATTGCAAAACTTGCAGAAACAAATGACGCAAAGGGTTTGTTTTAAAACTCAAGAGTAAATTGTGACCCATCTTTGATTAATGAGTAATTAGTGAAGTGTAAAACGTTTTTCAACGCACTATCTCACTTTTCGATCCTATTAATTGTTGCTATGCCACAGATTACATTGATTTTTACTCAATACTCAGACATGAGAGATACTCAAATACTCAGACATGTGTCAACTTCTATATTTGTTGAAATTTATGTTAATGTTTTAAAAAAAAGCTCTGTAATTAAAACTTGCATTGCACCATTATAATATTACACTTCATATTGGGAAATATTCCAAAAGGCATGCAATAAAACATTTCATAAAATTGATGCTTACGACAACTCTTCACTTGGCGTACTATGTTGTCATTTACTTATGCGTAACAATTCATTCTCGCTGGTACTAACCACTTTGAACCACTTTGACATATTTTGACACTTTTCGGGCAGGAATCACTGCCGGTTCTCGCATTAGATATTTTGCTTTCCGCTTGTGCATGCAACGTTTCAAAAATGTCTATGGCACACATGTTCCACCCACACGCATACGTTTGTTCGTCAAGTTTTCTCCCTTTGGCAGGGGACTAAGAAGTCGTGGGAAGCATCCATCGTGCCGGCATTTTGCGCGAAGAGACAAATAAAAGCTAGCCGACGATCAGTGCGACAAAGCATGAAGCATCGCTATTCCCAACCATCACGAGCAATAGAGTGAGGCAGTGAGGATGATGGTAGCCAGAGGCACGGTTGGCGGATAAGATGAACGAATGTTGAATTATAAATAATGATGAGCAAGCAAATGAGCCGGCCATACACGGCTCGTACGTTTGTGTTTTCGCTGCGGTTTTTCAGCTTCTGACCGCTCCATCTGAAACATCGTCATCCATCCTCAACAAAGCACCCACCCACCACCCACTCACACGATCGACACACGCAAATCGTGCTAGAAACACATTCACCCAACCCAAATTCGAGCACATATATATAAATGTTGGCCACTGTAGCGAACGAGCGAGCAGGAAACAAAATCGAAACTATACACTATTTTGCCACTCTAAGCAATTCTTGTATGCTTCCCATTTCTGTTTTCTTTGCATTGGACACATCGACGTTGGTGTTTCGTTTCCACCGACTAAAACTGTTCGTTCTATCATACGAATATGAGAAGCCACAGGGGCTTGTTTCCAGCGCTGTCCTTTGCATGCAGATCGATGTGACACCGTTTACGAGCTGCTTGAGGCTTTAGCCAGAGGAGAGTTATGCTGAGTTTTGCGGTCGTTAAACAGGAACCTATTCCCGGGCTGCCTTCTCATCGCGGGTGACGACTACAGCGATACAATGCTGCCAATGTCGCTTCGAAAAGGATGGCCTACACATACAGAGAAACATCAAACATTCGTAATCCTTTCAAACTATCCATTCCCTAATGGAAGAATACACTCTCTTTTAGAACCCGTTTGGCGCCCTGCTATTATTCAGGCTCCTGCTGCTTCTACAGCTACAGGATCAAGAGAAATCCCTCACCTTCTACGACGAGTTCGTACGAGTTCGAGTGCGCGCCTGGGGAGCGGCAGTTCAGGAAAAGTCATCCTTCCCAAGGGGCGGGGGTAAGGATTGACTGAAAGGCTCTGGCAGCCGGGTTAAAGGCCCCCTCGGGCGACAGTAGGAGGAAAAGCGAAGGAGGTGCGACGAAATCTCATCATCTCATCTCTATCATGACGTCATTCGATCCCCTTGACCGAAAAACTGTCATTCGCTCTGTTGTTCGCGGCACGCGAGAGGTGCTTTTGGGTACTGCCGCTCACCACAAGTCGGTCCACCTCCTCCCCCTCTCGCATGACACGTTGGGCAACGTTCCAAAAACATTTCTCGCTTCATATGAGCATAGCTAACAACACCTAGGAACAAATGTCGCAATCTAGGACGAACAGTTCAATTTTACTCTCTATATTTCTCTTCGACTCTCTCTATCTTTCTATGCTGAGAAAATAGAAAGTCATGTGAGAAGAGTGGGTTGCAAACTGGCGAGAAAATTGTGAGCAATTGTGAGAAGAGCTAGAGAGCAAAAGTGCCTTCAAGATCACTTCGATTTCGAATATAACCCTTTTTCTCATCTCACAGCAGGGCATGTGAAACGATGAGTTCTTCGATGAAAAAGCAAAATAGAGAAAATAAGAGAGTGAAAGAAATATAGGACGAGGGAGAGAACATCTGTTCAGCATCTTTTACTCAAGTGGAAAACATGCTGAGTGCAGAGATCGGATTGTAGGACCGTATGTAAGAAAATACTAACTTTGATACTAACTTGAATCTCAAGAAAGCTTACCAAGATGCTAAGACCGGACGGCGATGAGAACGTCAACAAATGAGCAAAAGCGAGGAATGTAAGAATTGTGGAAATCGGTTCCTCATCAATCTCTTCTTCTCTTTTCGGTCTCTCCCTCTTTCTGTCGCTCTGGAGTACTTATTTTTGAGATGATGTTAATAAAATAAAAATGACCCACCACACAATAAAAAACTGGGCCAGTTTTATCATATTTCTCCCTTTCTAGCGAGGGCAATGTTTAAATTAGGCCAAAATCCTGATTTCTTGCAATTGGCATGAGTTTATTGTTAGAGTATAATAGTCAATTGGATTTCAGCCACCAAAAAATTTATAAAGAGAGTATATAGCTCACGTTCTCTTTCTTTACTAAAAATTAAATCACTACACCAATTTAATTACCAAATTTATTAAGTACAATTTTTAATTTATTGTTATTATGTAAAAGATGAATCAAAAATGCAAAATTTTCGAGATTTAAGCTCAAGATTAGATAATTTTACGTAACGCTCCAAGACGATTGTGTTATGGTAACCAATGCCAATAATAAACTTCCCCCCTCCACCCTGCTATAGCAATTCTGTCCAACATGTGACCAAAACCCTTTTCCCCATCGCACAACGCGACAGGAGCTTGATATTGAAAAAGAACCACACTCACACACTTAAAATTCACGCTGCCAGTTTGATCAAGTGAGCAAAACACACGAAAAGATGGGTAAGGGATGGTGGCGATTTCTGCCCATTTTTGAACGGCTCGCTTGACGCTCTTCATCATTATTCCATTTTGGCAACGTCAATGTCAACTGCTCTTGCGTGTGCGGAAAACAATTGATTGTGGTCCGCCATCGGTGTGTGTTGATCGATCGAAAGCCCACCACCGCAATCACCCGAACGCTCCAACATTCGAATGGTATTATGGTACGGTTTTGTACAAAAAGCACAACAGAGTTCATTAATAGCATTGATGTAATTCAGAGAAATAGAAAAGATTACTACTAGCACGAAGTAGTGACGAACCATGAGACATGCAGTATGATATGGTTTGAGGTGTTTAATGAGCGTGAGTCTCAGTTCAGATAGCGTATTTCCTGTTATTGTTTCTCTTAAAGTGTTTCTGCTTCCTTATTTTAAATTTTATAGACAAAAATATAATCATCAAAATTAGGCATGATCACAAACAACTCGTAGCCTCACCATTGTTATGAACGCCCAAATAGGTTCACTAATAATAGTAACAAGCTAATGTGTGTACCGTCCTGCAGCCCGTCCATCACTTTTCGCCTCTTTTTCATAACTACGAAATCGTAATCTACTGTCTGCTAATCAAAAATTAATCTCAATTAGCTTCTGACTCACCTTCTGCCTTAATCAACTGTACGCATTTCAACAACACTTAAATCTCAGATTTTCCCTGCTCACTCCATCGTAGCCGATCCGAACAGGGTGTACAGGAGCCGCAAACGCAGCAGCATCAGCAACAGCAGCAGTAGCAACAGTGAGCCAATCGCTTTTGCTACTACTCATATCTAATTAATCCATTTTCAGGTCAACGATGAAATGGCCAACGGTATATGCTGCGGAGTCAAGCTGTTGGAAAACATCGACACACCCTTTGAGGCACCCATTCCCCTCCACCACCACTGCTGGCCTTTGCATCCAGAGAACATCTGCAACAAACCATTCCTCCCAGGGCTCGGCTGAAGCAGGAAAAGAAAATGCACAGACGTCAGAGCTCGGACAAGGTGTGAGCTCCATGTAGGAAGGAGGCCGATGGCGGTGCAACTTTTACTGCCGGAACATGCTCGCCGAGCTAGTGCCTTTGAACCCCTCCCCTAGAGGGGGTAGTCTTTCGAGTTTAATTTTATGATCCACTTGCAGTAGCAGCGTGTGCAACTGATATTGGCTGCTTGAGCGGCTGTCGGCATAAAACCCCTGTGGTTGTGTGTGAGCACCCTTCACATCTTGAAAAGCGCACATGCTGTGGCAGAGATTAAGACTGCTACCACTAATGCTGCTACTACAGACGACCAATACGACGACGACGACGACGACTGGTGCTCCATTTTGCTGCTACAAAAATAGTATCTTACTCAAGAAAAGGTACTATCGATCGCTCAAGCAAGCAACCAGATGGACGGATGCGTTTGCTACATTTTAAATCGTGTCTGTGAAGTGGAACGAAGCAGCGAATATGTTTCGAAAGGTTTGCTAATTTTGAAAAGAGTGGTAAAATCCATAAAAATACTTATTTTGCTTCAATTTTCAAGACATGCACAACTGGAGCGCCGTTGGTTTAGAAGGAAAGCCGCAACAAAAAAGCACAATAGAAAAAAAGACTGTTCGTTGGAGGTCGAGAGAGCAGCACACAGATTCGATTGTACAAAAATAGGATCAATGTGTATTCCGTACGTATAAGCAAATGTAGCATTCGTTTTACCGCGGCGTTGGTGGGAGAAAACTCTCTAACAAGACTATCGCTTTTTTTCTAGCACAGCACAATCGAACCAAAACGCACATTGAACGGTTAGCGAACAACCTTCCGTCGACCCGAAAAGAGAAAATTCAGCAAAATGGATTGGAAAATAGAGGAAAATTCCATTCCCATACCTTGCCGAATGGAATGTAGCGGCGGCTCCGCGCCTACGAAAATTCGCGCAAGACGGTCATCGCGAGAAAACGTACACAGCAAATCCTACCCCGAGCCGTGCAAAGCCGGGTAAAAGAATTTTTGTCGCAACCTCCTGGTGGAGGTTTGGAACACTGGGGCGAGAAAAAAATAAAACCAATCTCCCCCAAATCCCCTAAAGGAAAGGCCACACAAAATCGCTCACCTTCGCTCTTGGGAATATTTTGCCGGTAGTGCTCTAAATTTACCTTAACTATAACAGCTACCACCCACTGCTGTTACTACTAACCACTGTAAACTACAACACTAGCTTGTTTCATGATTTAGGCAGTATTACAACCGTTGCCGTCAAATGTTGGCCTTGATTTATTATTTTTACCACGAAAGCACCTATTTGTGACACCGTTTATGAATTGTTTGCCTCTACCTCAATAGTTTTTGAAAGTACACAGTATTTTGATGAATTTGTGATTCTTCATTCATTTATGTCACTGAGTAAAACCTAAATAAAATCAAAATCTAAGCGAAGATGAAAATCCACCACGTTTAACCAGTGAAATGATTGTATTATCTTTGATTCTTAATTGCATAGAAATTTAAATATATAAGTTTCGTACACGTGTTGTTGCCACGCCAAAGACAACAAACCAAAACAAATTAACGAAAATTAGTCATATAACCTTAAACTTTCCAACTGAAGTCGCGAATAACGCCACTCTTTCGTAAGTTTCACAACTAGTACCCTGTGTTATACATATTCGCAGTACTTTACTTCAGCCGGAGAGGTGACGGTTTTCACATTCTCCCCATAACGCTGCTATGGCTGCTCGTCGTAAACTAACTTAGGGACGCAACATCATGTTAACGTAAAACAAGAAGACTACATAAATTTAGCGACCTGTAGGATGACCACCAACAGGGCCGACTACAGAACATGAATCGATAAAGCGTACATCTACCGTTTCCTAGCTACTCGTGTTGGGATCTTAAACGGTATGTGCTCCGAAACGTTGCAAAGAGAACAAAAATTGTACCCAAGAACTCCTACTGAAAACATTCATTTGTTTTTCAAATTATTATCCAGTACAGAAAAAATGTAAAAGTAACTCCCAAAAATGAAAAAGTAACGTTGTTTTTGTGCATTAATGCATACATCTATCCCTATGATACAAGCACTGCAGAAAAAAACTTGGCTCGTATAATAACGCCACACACACTGTAAAACGCTACCCCTTTTGCCCAGCTGAGACCGGGTCGAAGCAGACCATCCAAACAAAATCTGGCGAAAATTCAATTTTTCAATCCGCAGCACCTGTCAAAGCCGTTCGTTGAAAGACAAGTGAAAATCTAAACAACGTAATCGAAACATCATTTAGCACGAGAGCAAGACCCACGCTAGAAACTAAGCATCACATTGACAGGGGCATGTTTAACCCTAGACATCTTCTCACAGTTTTTCACACGCATGATATTGGATTGATTTCGTTTAACTTCTTTGCCTAAACCGTCGCGCTTCTTCTAGCAACCCGTATGCCATGATCTGGGGTCTGATCTCACGCATATTGAGACGATGTATACCATACGCAATTAGCGAGCGCTACCATTTCTAGAATGATTCGAAGAAATGGCAGTTGATTTGGATCGTGACCTAACGTTACTGGTTTTCTTGAACGAACCTCCTACCCCCAAGGTTTAACAATTGACCTTTCTAGGTCGATCGATCGATGTACATGTTGGCAAGCCGATTCCAGTTTCGTATCAATGCCATAAAGGTTTTAAGCCTTCTTGTTCATCATTCTTATTATCAGAGATCTTTCCTCATATTGTGCCGCGTTCTGTTTAATCTACTATCAATAATCTGACAGTAAGCATCTAGTACAGTTTAGCACTAATCTTGCTAGATCTAAGTGCTTCTTTTACCCGGTGGAACAAACAATAGGCACCGGGAAAGTACCATCCTCATCACCCTTTGATTGCTGTTGATATTTGATCAGCTTGTGTCTGATCTTTACATCCCATAATGGGAACGGTGGGAAGTAATTGGAAAAGAAGATGTTACAAGCTCGGGAGAGAGACAGAAGGTCAACAACTTATTCGATCGATTCACTTGGCATTCACTGGCCGAGTGATGGTCGTGCTCTTGCGCATGTTATCAATCCAACCCCCACAACACCCTTGGATTTTATGTTTTTCAGACCATTCAAGTCCACCAATTTCCCCCTCCGAGCTGTCTCTCCCTCAGTATTATCTCGAAAGGGGACCCTTTACGTATCACGTACTGTACGTTAGAGTTCTTATCTACTCTTTCGCTTTCTTTTCTTCACCCGCTTCCTACGGACCCGTATTGGGGGAGAACCTATGCTCTAGGGTCTAGCAATTCACAATCACCCGCAAGTTCTATCACACACAACGGCATGCTTCAATAACTGAACTTATCAACACAGTCCATGCCCATTCGAGCTGCGCTCCAGACATGCTTATCTTCTTGCGTGCAGTTCTACTACAACAATTGTGACATGACTACAACGGAGTACTTCCCGCGTTGACAATAAAGAGAGATATTTTTTGCGGCTATGACGTAAGCTTCCATCAATTTAGTAAACATTCCCCGTGGATGTTCATTTCGGCAAGAGATGATCAATATTCTTGGAAACGCTTTAAAAAAAGGTCAATAATCCTAGCACATTTGAAGCAACTCTAAAGTCTTAGTTTTTAAGCTCTAAAACGCAACAGTTTCAGACAGTTAGTAAGTTAATACCCAACTGCGCTGGGGTAATCTTTCTATTGTGCAAAAGTTCTTACTCATAGTGCTTTAGGAACAATGGAAAGAAACAATTCTCATCCAGAATGCTGCTTAGGTATGACCAGGGTAGATACCCCGAATCACGCAAGAATTAGATACTATTGTATACAATGCTATGAGACGAATAATTACTATATTAAAGCAGTTAGTTTTTTCTTTGCCTTCAATCTTCTCCTCACCATGATAGTTTAATATATTAACTGCTTGGCAGGCATCTTTATCATATCATCATAGAGTTTTGTATTTTATGGAACAGGACGAGCGACTATTAAAACATACGCAATATCTGACAGTACCGTCGCGTTATATAATAGACAACAAGAACATGCATAAGACAACGGATGCAGACAATAGCACAAATTTACAAAGCAAATAATAGTTTTGTGTAGTCATTATTATGTTTACGAATGGTGTGTACGAAATGACTTCACGCTCTCCATTGATAAATGTAACTCTTTTAGCTTTTTTCTTGCAAATTGATCGCAATGAAATATAAAAACAAAATCTACAATAAAACGTTAGAAAGGCGTTCGTATCTTTGCGATCTCAATACCATGCCTGATCATAAACCAACTTTCCATAATGTTTAATGTTTAATGTTTATTAAAAATTGACGGACCACATGGCCCAATCAATATCGTAGAATAGTGTAAAACAGAGTTAAACATAACAATTATAAGAAACAAATCACGGAATAACACATCAACGGGAGGTTCGTATGGTATTTAGGCGAGTTGTCAGCTCCTCCATCGATAAACCGGGTTCGAACGCGTCACCGGATTCGTTGAGTAGTCGGCACATATATAATAGAGGATTGCGAGACCCAAAGGAGGTCCTTGAAGTCGGCACGTGCAGCATTGTCCGAGATCGAAGAGCTCTTGCAGGCGCATACAGCCCCACCGAAGAGAGTAGGGCTGGACAATCGATAGCCCCGTTGAGGAGCCCGCTGATGAAGGAGATTCTGGCATGCTGGATACGATCGCTGAGAGCTGGCAAACCGAGAAGCAAGCACCTGGTTCTATAGTCCAGCTGACCATCCAATTAACAATTTAATCAAAGTTAACAAAAGTACAAGGCATTCTAATTAGGCAGGCAAATGAGTTTACTAATCCTATGTGTTTAAAGGCTATTTTTTAATTAGAATTGAACATAATTTGTCAAAATAACTTGAAATTTAAAATCATATTTGAATCTGAATCTGAAATAAGATTAGAAACAAACCACGGAGTCCTTATGTTAAGTTGGAGCGTTTGGCTCGTACTTGCTTGTTTGTCAGTTTATGTTAAATACTTCAATAAAGCCTCTTTAATTATGCTGCGTTTTGACATATAACACCTGTAAGTTATTGAAAGGCTACATCCATTGAATCGTAAACCTCCAAAACGCAAGGCTCTAAAATATGTGAAATGCAATTATTGTACCAATACCAACTAAACTGCTTGTTACAATTAATTACCACACGTTTACTATAACTGCTTCGTTTGTCTTTTGTCTGCTGCTGTTGTTGTATTATATGAGGAGAATTTACTATCATATTTTGCTTTTGTTTTAATAGTCGATTGTTTTATTCAATCAAATGAGAGCCTCCCATAAGAGGCAAGGTCCGATCAAAACCTTACCAGCTATATCTTACATTATTCATCCGTGCTGCTGAATTGGCAAGCATATCCAGCAAGCAAGTCATAAGATAGGTTAGTGTGGCTATATTCTCGATACTCTTAAAATCGATACACAGTGGCACAATTTTGCTTGGTGGAACAATTGTAAAAGCCACTCTTGTGTCAGAGAACGGCTCTTCTTTGCACACTTAAACTCTGCTCATTGCTACATCCTCTTCGTAAGTGGGCGAGTCAGTGTAGCATCTTTGGAGCCTATTCAACATATTTAGGGCATGAATTGTACTGATTCTTGGCAGAAAGTATTCACACGGTTTGCAATTTTTCCCAACAAAGCGTATCAAATACTTCAAATACTGCATTCTATCATAAAAATTTCTAAAGTAATGAAAGAATTTTGTTTTAAGTACACTTCACTCCAAAACCGATACATTCACCGCACAGTGAGAAAGTGAGTTACTCGTAGAAACTCGCAAAAACAACGCGTCCTTGTGCCCAGTGAGCTACACTCGCCTCACAGATGAGATTTCATCGTGTCTCACCACTCTGTCAACTGAGCAAAGACACAGCAGGACTCTTGGTAAAAAGCTGAATACTCCCGCATTTCCCCATACTTCGTGGGGGTCACCACCGCTCACACATCCCAACGACGACGTTTGACTTTGCTGCTTTTAGCTCACTATGTGTCGAAAGGAAAATCGATTTTTCACAAATACATAATTATGTAAAACCGTCCGTTGTCTCTTTCAATGCTAGTCCCCTTCGTGGGTATTATAATAAGTGACACAGATATTAAGATGCTAGCAACTAAAAGACTATTTAATCTACTAGCTAAGGAACTAAGTGGTTTAGTTCTTCCTAGCCCGCATACAAACTTACCTCAATTTTTCTTCTGAAGTTTACAAAATTATTCCCCACAATACGGCCGCTTTCACAAACTTCTGCCTTTCGCCGTAGAGCCGGATCTTCCAAAACGGCAGAATAGTAATAATAGAAGTAGTAGATACACTTAACAATGGCTTCCAGCACGATATAATAGCACACCGGCGCGCAAGCACTGCACACAGGAGACACGGAGCGCACAGGAAAACACCACCTTTCACTACAGGGAAATTGTGTGTGAGATATGTTCACACCGTTTTCCTATTACGTTATTACCATATACATATATCATATACTATCTATATTTGACCCTGGTCGCACGCTCTTCGCTGGCGTCGAATCCACTTCCGGGGGGAGGCGTTACACACCCGCGCAAGGAAAATCAATTGGCGGAAGGCGGAGAAGATTCACGGGCACACTAAACACGCACTACACATACACTATACGGTAACGCGTGCACACAGCACACACCATCCCGGGTTGGTGCGGAAAGCCACCTACTATTCGCGTACACCGCAGCAAACCGATGCGAGCGCGAATTGGACGTGTGGTGGGCTGGCGGCAGCAGCAGCTGTGCACAGGTGCCAGCGTACGTTCTCCAGGTTGTCGTTCGCACAATTCCAAAACGATAGTGGTTTTCTGCGGCTGGCTGAAAAATAGAGAGAAAAACCAAAGCGATATACACACAACTGACGATGGGCGTTCACACACAAACACGGACACACGTCACTGCGAAGAAGGAAGGAGCAACGTACATAATTCCATTCTTCAATATCACACAAATCAAGAGCTATTGACTACACCGATAAGATCATCACTCTACAGGCGTAGATGGCGCTATCATAATCGTTTTCCACACGTGTGTCATGTCCTCTGGCGACATTTATTGTAGAAGATTACACTGGTAAGTAGAGCTCAATTGGCAAAAGCTTCCTGCATAAATCATTCCGAAGGACGCAACAACAACAACAACAACAACAACAACAACAACACTGTTCCAATTATTCCAACACAGCTTTCATAGTTTTTTTCACTTTGATTTTTGTCAATTCTTAATCATACACCATTGCTGCCATTTCTGTGCTTCAAGTACATCATATACCCTAGTTTCTTAGGCTCTTTACTAGCACTGATACTTGGAATCTTCACCAACTTTAAGCATTAGGCACCCCTTCTAGTGGCATTTAGGCTAAGGGTAAGCCAAGCTGCTCTTTGCTAGTAGATTGTGTAACATTGCCACGCATGAACCAATGGACGAAAATTGTTGGTTGCAGGGATATCCAATGGGGCCACAGCCGTCACCTGCTTCGATCGTGGATGTACATGGAAAGGTTGTGGAAAAGGGACGGTTAAGAAGAATAAAAATCTAAGTGCGCCACCTTGATGAACGAACCAACACACTCCGGCCGCACCAACGCTGTGAGAAAAACTGGGTAAGTGCTGTCCCGAGCAGTTCGCGAGCAACATCCTTTCTCGCTCTCTGCTAGTATTTTCATCATTTTCTCGCTCGGAAAATTCTTGCTCCAATACATACTCCGGAAAACATGTGTACGGGGGACCCAAAGAGGCATGTACTACCTTATCCATACTCCAGGGGTAACAAACGAGAGTTCGCTAAAAACTCTCGCGCGACACACATTCTTCTAATTCCTCGATGCTGACGGGAGGTGTGTTGGTTATAATATTCTCTGTGCTGGTTTTTCCTTAAAAGCTCCCCAATTTTCCGACAGCGACAGCAAACAAGAACGAATATTTTCTCTGCCGATTTTCATTCACACTCATACTCGCCAGTTTTGCTCGCTTTCTGTCAGCTATCATATGCTTTTCCTCTCGCTCGAGCTGAACTTTGAGAAAAACTCGATACCATTCTCTCTCGATTTTCCCTTACACAACACACCACCGAGTTTTCCTCTCACTTTCTTCCATCGTTCGGTACCACAGATCGAGCTTTCGATTTTTCCTCTCTTGGAAAATCTAACCTGGCACACTGTACGCACGGGCTCTGGATGCGGGTGAGAAAAATCGACCCACACACCGAACGGTAGTGAGGAAAAGCCGTGCGTGACGATCGTATTGAGCGGAGACGAATATATAGGCTCACTCGTCCTGCATACTTTCGTTTGAGGGAAAATGGCATTGAGCGAGAGTTGGGAAATGCTGTGCACTACCGCCGCACAAACCACTCACACAAACACACTCACATGAAACTTATTACATAATTTCTTCCGATGATGATGACGATTGAAGACAAAAATGTAACCTTTATATTACACACCACACACATAGAGCAGGAAAGATATTTTACGCACACGACCTATTAGCACACCACACCACAAACTGGCTCATTGCAGCTTCTTACTGGTTTTAAAACCCCTACAACTCGTGTATGTGTGCCTTACACACAGTGGAGGAGAAGGGGTTTAGATTCGTACACAATTTTCTAATGGTTAGGTCAGTGTGTGTGTGTGTGTGTATATGTGTGTGTGTGTGAGGGAAGAGAAAGTGGCAACTAACTTTCGCCACTGAAATTGGGTATAGTAGGAGCTGCAAATATTTTTTTCCTATCCGTCTTCACACCACATGTACAGGGATTCTAAATTAAAATTCTACGAAACCGTGCGATCATGGCCGTCCGTAACCATACAAAGGAAAGGAACTGTTTTCATATACGCGGTGCTGAAGTGTCTACGAATGTGAACCAGGCGTACATATATATGCGCGCGCTTAATATAGGTCCTAATATCGTTTATATTCGCAGCTTGTACACCACAGCTGGCTTGTCGTTTTCCCGTTTTCGTTTTCTTCTTATATCGCTGTAAGAAGATTTTCCTCGACGGACTGGCAGCAGCCGTCACGACGTACGTTTACACAAACACCACACCACACTCCTCTCTGCTCTCGTAGATGATCGATCTGATCGATTTTAATCGAAATTTTCAACCACTGCCAACACATCATCACCATTCGCTCATCGTCATGTCAGCTTTTCCTTCTTTTCTTTAGTGGCCAAATGAGCCACACACTCACACAGCCGTACATTCGTACTAATTCCATATTTCAGGGTCACAGGAATTATAGGTTATTGAGCGATTTTTCTTCCCTCCGATTTGCCCGTTAGGAGGAGTATCGAGGAGTATATCGGAGGAGCCAAAATCGATTGATACCCAATAAAGATCATCTACTCGGTGGGACACACGTCTGTGCTTCCTCCTGCATATGGTGTACATTTATGTGGGTGTGTAAAATTTAAGTGCGTGTGTTTCAACGCCATTCAAGATCCTAAAATCTATCTGCCCACTAATTAGCTGTCCAGAACCAGCTGCCGAGTGAAGCGTGCCGGGAGAAGAGGACAAAAAGTGGATAAAAAAGTCCCACAACATACAAATTTTCACCCTAGACCACAAAACTCCACAAGCAGAGACACAGCACACAGCACCACCACGAAGCGAGACTAGCGCGCGACCACTTGCGGCGAACTTGCAGCGTGTGTGCTCTCGCACTGAAAGTGTACTCCCGAACGGTTTCGTGTTCACTGCGGGCCAATTTCATAAGGGCAAAACCCTCCCACCCATGCAATACCCACTACTACAGCACCCACTAGCGCCACCACTCATACATACACTGCCACCATACACACAGAGCCAGTGAACTTCGAGTGCGCCGGGACATTCGGGGGCGAGAGAACCATCCAATTTCCCCCTGACTAAGGGTTGCCGTAGAGAAATTTACACACAACCACGACAGAGTGATGATGAGAACAGTGTGCGCAATGTGAATAAAGCACATACATAGGTAGGTGCCCTACAGTATAACAGCTCAATCTGCTCTTGACTAAATGGCATACTTGGTGGTGTGGAAAATTGTGTGAGACACAGCTGGAAAATGAAGTTTTTCCGAGCACGTTTGCAATTCGTGTTTGAGAGAGAGCCACACTCTGATTCAACGGTGAGTCAGCTGTGTTGGAGGAGGGATAAGTTTGGAAGAATGAGACAACTCTCTCACTATTGGGCCATGTTTATCGACTGCTAGCCTCACGGTACCAAAAGATACTTGCACGCACGCACGCGAGCACGAAATCAAGCTGCTGCTCCAGCACATGTGGTGGTATTTTGACGTCCCTAGAACAAGCACAGATTATTTCTTAGATTGTTGAAAGAATTGTTACCAGTTTTTTTGGACTATTTTCCCGCTACACCATTCTTAATGATACTAAACTAAACTAAAAAGAGCAATACACAAGCCGAGTTTTGCTCGAACCCTGCAATATCTAGCTAATTTAGTCAATACGCTCTCTTATCAAGGGATTTTGTTTTTTATCACCATTTGTAATGAATTATAATGTAGATAAGATACCACACATTGATCTTCCATATCAGTTTGAGTTTAAATATAAGATTGCAAATAATAATCCCTATTTTGGATTAGATTTAATGTACTATGTTATTGATAGCATTATCAGCATTTTTGTGAGTATCTTCGTCATCCAGAAATTAGAAGAAAGCAAATAAAATTAATTGTTTTAAGCTATATTAGTTATGTTCTGTCAAATAACGTTTTATGTTCTCGTATTTTTTCTATTTTTTACCAATTTCCAATATGCTTCTATTTAAAACACCAAATAAATAACAAAAATTACACAACTTCATCCAAATTATAAAAAAAGAAGTGAAACATATTACTCTTTCCCTAGTTTAACATCAATTATTGCTCCTAAGCCTTTGCGTCCACCTTTACCGTCCTAGGGAGTACCTAACCGACCAATTGTTCCACAAAGTACACTAAGCAGTCGACGAGACCGTGCGCTCGGAACATTCAAACATCCGCACCTAACGCTTGGTTGAGGATATATTACAGCGGGAAAGCCCTCCACTCGGCTTGCCCTAAACCCCTCAAAGGAAGCAAGCAAGCAGTAGTTTGAAGCACACAACAGAAGTAGCGGCGGGCGCAGTCCGAATGTTTATATTTAGAAAAACGTTTCACACATCATGCCCACCAACCAAGCCCGTAGGACGCCAGATGCACCAAACATCGAAGCGGCGGTCGATCACACATTGGCGGTAGGCCTGGTAGGGGACGATTCACACATCACCCATCAACTCTCAACTACTTTTTTTTGTTCGTTGCTGCTATTCTACTGCAGATCCACACGTCACAATCAACCGATTTATGCTCCCTCCGGATGAGCACGAAGAATCAAGCATATATAACCACACACACATGCCGGCGACGCGTACGATCGATCGATTTTAGCGTCTCGAACAGGGTGGAAAATTCAATTTCGAACACGTCGTTATGCAATCCGCCAAAAAAGGGGAAGCAAAGGGGTAGATGGGGAGCCCGGGGATAACATAAAAACGGGACAACCGGGTTTTTGCATGATTCCGTACCCGTACCTTGTACCTGCCTGTGGTCGGAATGGGAGGACGTCAGCTAGCCCCGAGAGTGTGTGGATAAATGAAAATGAAGATTGATTTTTTTGCTTTGTTATGTGCAAATCAAAACCGGCCACATGGTCGTCCTCCTTTTAGGTTTCGTTGCTGGTAGGTAGGTGGTTGTGCTCTCCCTGGCGAAATTGCTAATCAATTTTCATAATTTAACACACGGATTGGAGAGCAGGCCGACCAACTTTTTCTCGACCTTTCTACTTTCCCAGCATGCTAAAAATAACCAAAAACCCGTAAAACGGAAATCTTCACAATCCCATTTCCTAGTGTACCGTATTCTCTGCGGTGTGTACACGTTCTTTTCAAAGCGCTGCACAAATCAATGCTGTGACTGGGTGCCGGCTGACGCCTAATTAGCAAAGGTTTCCGCCATTCTCGCATTCCTCCGTAAGGTGTTTGGGTTGAAGAGGACGTTCTTGTCTTGTTCAGCGAAAAAGACTAAAAAAGTACAATAAACCTGATTAAAATTCTAACCATTTGGGAGTGCTTCTTCTGGTCGAATGGCATTCGATCGCGCCAGAGCGTGACGACGTGATTGGAATGATGTTTGAACTCCATACGAAATTCGGCAAATCTCGGGTAAACTTTCAAACCGTTTGAAGCGGCTTTCGGGACATTCTATTTGCGGCCCATACATACATGCTACCATTTCGATGGCGTTTTCGCTGCAAAAAATAATACATCAAATAAAACCACGTCTCCGGTTCGTTTCATAAGAGATGATGCATGAACCGTCAAGTTTGAAGATATTCTTGAACCGGGGCTGTACGAAACGCAGTGTTTTCCCCTTCACTAATTGAGGCTACCACCCGGATGTGTCTCAGTGTGATGGAGGGTATGAAGAGTCCACCCGGACAGGCTCGAGATAGCGCCTGCGGAGCAGACTAAAAGCCTTCGGTCGAGGATAACGATGGTTGCAGAAGCGGTTTTGCAGTTACTTCTCTATGTTTACCTGTCACCAACTGTAACGATATGGCTTTCTTTACCCCTTTTCCTCGATTCCTTATATTTTATGTGCTGCTTGTTATCAGGGGCGGCGAGAGGCAGGATTCAGGTCGCACCGAGAATGTACCATAAATCAGCGACGGAGCGAGCTTTTCCAAACGACCACAACTGCCAGCGCATTGCACACACTGCACGGGGAAAGCACGTTAAAGCCCTTCAACCTTGCGGATGTAAACAAACCACAGCTTGCTGCGCTCTGCGCCGCCACACCGAACAAAACACCTCCAGCGACCGTGTCCACGGAAATGGAGCACAGTAGGCCGCGGGTAGGTGGATTTTACTATCTGCACACACATACACATAAACGCATGGCAAACAAAAACCATACATCGCACACCATCTCCCTTCCCTTCAGTGTCTTCCGTTTCCAAACGGTTGTCCCATACACTGGACAGGAGTTGAAGCAGTTTAATGGCCACCTGGTCGATTGTAATCGATCGATATAACACAAGTGACGAATGCCGAATTCTGAGCAAAGTCACTATAATATACAGACAGACAGATATAACACACGCGGTTCCTGCTTTCACACACGTATTCTTCAAGCATGCCCGCGAGTGAATTTCTTCTTGGCAACGTTCGCTACGCACACTTATGGCTCGCTACAGTGAACGCGAGAAAGAAGACGGCCCGGTCCACATACCTACACACACACACACACACACAATACGCGTAGCTGAACACAGCTTTCACCTTTGAAAGATGATGGTGACGATTGTCCCTACGCGAAATTTGCACCTGAGTTTCAAATGCTGCTTGGATGCAGCAAAATATTGCCGGAAAATAGGTATGCAGCTTTCAAACTGTCCTTTCAATTAGATTTTTTTTCACAAGCTATACCTTTTATATCTACACCAGGAGAAAAATCAATGATTGCACGAAACCTTAGCGAACCATGAAACGTGTGCGGCTTCTCTTCCAAGGTACTGAGGAATGAGACACTACTTACCGAAACTTTACCAGCCAACCACCTTTAGTTCACCGGAAATGTTTTGTTTTAACCCGCGAGGCAATTCTTTGCAGTCAGTTGACGAACCCATGTAATGACGCTCCCGCTGGTCGTAGAATTCGTTCGAATCCAAGATCGTTCCAAGAAAGGACGTAGCGCGTATAGCGGTACGGCTGTATTTTCTTCCAATTCGTCATCGAATATTTATCGCTAGCTGTAGCCGCGGATCGCAGGTAACCATTGGGACTGACAGCTGTCACGTTGTAGCACAATGAGCGTGGAGAATGTTCCTCGATGGTCAAAATAAAATGTGGTTGTGAGTGCGGTATACTAAATGACTGGAAAAGTCGATTCAAAAATAAGCCTTTGACCAGTCAGAATGTTTTCTTGGTTTCAATAAAAGGTTTAGCTTTGAAGTATATTTTATAGGTACTTACTTTTTTGTTATATATACCACTAATCGACCCATGTTCCGATAATATACGACCGTCTATAATATTTTTTTCTTTTTGAATTTTGATTCAAAGAAGATCTAGAATGAGAACGATAATCCCAGCAGGAGGAAACGTTACTTAATTATGTACAGTAAAACGTGTGTAAAATTGTAACCGAAAATCATTCGTTTTCTTACCAGCAACTCATGTGGTTCTACGACATGGCCGATATGAAATGAATTAGATCTAATATGTACCATACTATTGAAATATTGTGTTTTTTCCAGATTAAGAGTTTTTTAAAAAAAATCGTATGATGAGATAAAATTTTCGTTTTTAGAATGGTGATATTTTGGACAGTTCCAACACATTTTTACCAATGTGCAGTAAAGTTCAAACTTGTTGCGTGAAGGTTGCCCGTTTTTTATCCCAACGTAGTTTTTGAACAATAACAAATGTTGCTATCCTGTTGGAAAATTTCTACCGTCGTGTAGTGTGTTGAAAACCCACCATGAAATTGGAATTCATCAAACACAGAAATAATGGATTGTATGTAGATCTATTTATTTGCCACTATAATGTATAAAAAGCAGGTTTCCATCATTCTTTGGAGGTTATTAAAATCAAAAACAAAAAATGTTTTAAACCAAATCGGCAATCGGCAAAATTTTCTGCACACCGAAAGTATTATCTTTTTGTTCTGTTTTGTTTTCGCTTCTCGAGCGAGCTTATAACATAATTGTTACTGTTAAACATTAAACGTTTTGTAGCTTTTCATTAAACCTGTTGCACATCGACTTTAATACGTGGGAAAAGAAACTTTCTGAATGTGCCGCGTGTTCTACTCTTGGCTTACACAGTTACCGGCCACTACAACTTTATCGCGTACAAATATTGTTGAACATTATATAGTGTCTTGTGTAAAACATTAAGCAACATTCAACGGAGCGCGTTGTAGATAAGGCTTGTAATTGTTTAGGTAGCTGGGTACGGGTGTTGCATTTGGTTGTTGCCCATCTAGACTAACAATCAACAGGTAATCCGGTTCTATTGTTCTTGTGCAGCGCCAAACAGAGAGTGAGAGGTTTGCTATTTCCGGTTGATCGGCTCCTCCCCATGGCCCCAAGGCTGGCTATAAGGCAATCATTTCACTGTTTGGGTGGTTTTTGTGTGCAGCGATCGTCGTGATCGAGTGTTGTATGGGTGCTAAACATGCTAATAGTACACATTAATTATTAATTATAGTTATAAAAAATCTTCCAAAAAAGCTTAATATAATCACGTTGCACGAGCATTTCGAATGCGCTGCGTATTGCGAATCGACGAAGCGTGTTCTGTGCGCACACACCGACTAGGACGAAACGGCGATGGTTTCAGATCTCTCGGGGCAGAAGCATCATTCCCTTGCAGAGAGAGTTGTCGGAGATTCTTGTCATCTACTCCCAGCGTCGTTGCAAACACTTACTTTCCAAGGTTCAGCTTACCAAGCAGTCCGGCAGCACCGGCGGTGGCCGACTCTTGTGCCTTTGTAGCAACGTCGTTCACTTTCTGCAGATAAGAAAGCAGAAACGCAAATCAGTACCTGGCTCATTGGCCAATTGACCGAGCGCTACTCCCTACCTGTTCCAACTCGCCACGCTTCTCATCGGCCATCCGGTTGGCTTCCTGCAGCTTGCGATCGACTTCCTCACTGGCCCGTTTCATACCTTCGTCCACCTTCTGTTCGGCCACCTTCATCTGTTCCTCGACGGCTTGCTCTACGACGACAGCGCTCTGCTGGATCGCATTTTCGGCCGCCTGTTTGGCATGATCCATCAATGTTCCGGCCGCCTAGAAGAGACCGTAAATACCATACAACCAAACGTTTTTTTTTTTATTTTCAATCTACTGAGGGTTCAAGAATACCTAACTAAACTCATACCTGGGATGTCGTTTCAGCGACGGCCGCTGCCTGCTGCTTGGTGGCATCGATTTCTCCTGCAGCCGACGAAGCCAACGCTTCCGCATCGGATTTGGTCTTGCTGAACGATTCCTGGGTCTTTTTCGCCTGTTCCTCGGCAAGGCTGGATGCGGCCTGTACCTTCTCGTTGGCCAGATCTTGCGCTTCTTTCTTCTTCTTGTCGAAAAGCCCCTCCGCCTTGCTGCCGAGGTTCTTCAGAGAGGCTAATTAGGTGGAGGAAAGATTCCGATCGATAAGAACTATCAGTTTGTCAGCACTTTAACACAGTCCAGCCCCGCCAAGATGTCCCCGAACCTGAAAAGCATCGCTATGTTTACAAATTTGCCTTTCGTCGATCAGTGATCGTGTCCAGATCGACACACCATGTGCATGTAGAGTGATTTGAAATGTTTCTCTTTATTGCATTGCTTCTGGCGTATCAACCTGATGTGAAATAGTCTCCCATACCGGCTGAGGGCTGATGTCATCAGTGGTGGCCTCCTCGGCGTGAGAGACGCCGCGAACGGCAGCCAAGGTCAGAGCAGCGAGAATATTTAACATGCTTGGGTTCGCCGGAGTCGCCGGGGGGATCATTCAAACGTATCATAATACATTTCTAGTATATATGAGTGTGTGTGTGTGTTTTTATAGATGCCATGGATGAGATTCTGTTGTGGGAGGTCTGGTTGGGGCGTGCTCGTCGTCGTAGTTTGACGTGGTCTTGAGTGCTACGAAATAATCGAGCTTCGTGCTTCAGAGTTTCGTTTGGAAGCACGTGCTCAACACTCCAAGGGCGAGTGTTTAAAATCGATAAATCGATTCAAGAATCGATAAATTCAACTTATTTTCCAGTTTGCTTCTCAAAACTGTGCACCTCACCAAGGTACAGTGTACTAACACTTCATCCTGCAACAAACCGAGTAACCGATTCCGTTTCGGGTTACAGTAAGTCGTCGTTACGACCCTCGCGGTGATGTCATTCAACGAGGCAAAAGAAACCCCGTCAGCCCCCGGTATGGCTGTCTTCTTGTTGTGGTTACGTGAGGTAAAGTTTGAAATTCGAAATACGTTTTATAGCAGCTTGAAAGCAATATAATTGGTTTGAATATCGATCTTTTCTTTTACGAAGTCTGTGGAACACAGGAAGGGAAGAGCGCCTTCTAAACGTTAATAAATTACCCGTGATTATGATAAATATTTAACATATATATTTTTTCTATACATTTGGATCAAATCATGAACTCTTATGCCCTCTCTTTCATGTCCTCTCTTGGCCTCCCAACCACTCCTTCAAGATATCTCGGAAGTGGTTTTCTCGATTCTGCCTGAACCAGAATATTCAAGATGAGCTATTTTTAACCGCCTTCCTCGCAAGCTGTTTACACTCATCTCATCGCCGGGAGGAATAATATTGAATCAACGCGTTTACCTCACAAGAATGTGTTGTTGTGCTTGCTGTTAAAAGTGCATAAAGTTGCAATTATACGTCGCGCACTACAAGATTGTGATAAAATGATCGTGTACAGTACAACCCACTCCACCCGGCACAAATAAGTAGAGCAACGGCTTTTGCCAGTTTGGCTTTAATGCACGGGTTTAATCATCCATCTTCAACACCGTCGTCACCTTACACAGTGTCCTTTATCGGTCGAACGAGAATGGGTAGCTAGAGAGTGAGGAGGAATGTTGATGTCACTGTACCTTCCTTTCGCGACGGACGATTTCATTTGTGCTGGGTGACCTCCATCCATTAGCAACTATTCACCACACAATGCACAAAATGTGACTCGATTTATATCTTAATTTGAAAAACGTGCTGTGCTGGTTGTGTGTGGTTCACTTCAACATACGAATCATTTAGATTCGTGGAGATTATTACATTGTGTTCGAGTTCGCCAGCACGCCAAATGATTTAGTTAAAACCATTCGGCTTCGTCGTAATGAGTGAAAAAAAGTCCGTTTGGAAGAATTCATTTCCGTTGTAGAATATACTCAAGCTGCAGTGTTTAAATGACAAAATGAATGCCACACAATTCACACACCCTCCACACATTAGTATTCAATGTCACAACAGCATAGTGAAACAGATAGGCTGCCAGAGAACCTTCATAACTGCAGACCTAATGTCTGCAATTTAGTGTAACCATTTAAACGTTCGTCATAACATTCCAGCGCATTCCTGCGACGGGCGATGATGCAGCGTACATTTACTTTTATCGATCCGGCTACGGTAAGGTCAGCGTTAGTCAGCTGGACCAACTTTTCCTTCCTTTCCCTCTCGATATCGATTCCAGATGGTTCACTAGATTCGCTACTGTAGACTAAAAAGAACAGTAATTGACACTTACACTTGGCACCTCCTGTAGCAGCGTTAAGGGTTAAGGGAAAAGAGTTACAATTATTGTCATTACATTCAAACATATATTAGTCTGGACAATTTATGGCCGATGTATTTAAACTGAAAAATTGCCCATCAAAAACAATGACTACCAAATTCAATCATTAAAGCTGTATTGTGATAACCGAAAGCAAGAAATCTACATAAATTAGAAGATTTAATCAAAGAACGGCGAGACCTTCCACAATTACTTCATTACGAAAGGCACCCAAAGGCCAAAACCAGATGGTCGCCCACCGCGCCGGCTAAGGGCCACGAAACTACTTGACCCGCAAACCGGGATGGTGGATAGTGGTTTGGAGGACAGTCTTCTCTGTCTCCCGGTCCAACAACCAGCCACCAAAAACCCCTCCCCGTGAAACGTAAATGAAGCGCGCATGATTGGAATTCCGATCGGACGCCACACTGGCGCATCGTCGTCGCATGCGGGACAAGAAATAATAAAACGAAAACAAACCAACCCGGAGGGAATCGAAGGCAAAAGCGAGTAAGAACCTACAGCAAAAAAAGGCAATCAAAACCGATTAAAATTCAAATTCGACGGGATTTTTAAGTGACTTTTTTGATAACGAAACTAGCCCAGGGTTGACAAAAATGCAAATTCTTGCCCAAAGCCAGAAGAAACTTTGAGAACGTTCCACTTGTAAAGGTGTGGACAACTGGGGACACGTGGTGACGGGATAAAAATTTGATGCGTAATAGTCAGCTGAATACGCGTTGTGATGCGGTTTTGCACGCACGTTTGCGCTAACGCTTGGTTAGACCCTTTTGTTTAATTATTAAGAATAAAGGAAGCTAACAGAAAAGAAACACTGAAGCCACTTGCGCCTCTTTCCCACTTACTACTTACCAGTGATTCCGCTGAACATCTTTTGGCTGGTTTTCTCGCTGGGGGTTGAGGAAAATCAAGTGGAAAACGGTTGGCCTTGAACTGAGCGGACACACGCGAGATATACACAGTGTCACAGCTGCCTGGTTTTATACGCTCGTCAAAAAACACACACACTAGGAATGGGGTGCAGCAGCTTTGTCGTGTCGTCGTTATTCTACCGTAACTGGTTTTTACTTTCTGCCAAGGGGAAGAAGGGACGCTCACAGGAAGAGGTGCGCTGGGAAGATGCGGAAAACAACACGGAAACTGGACGGGTGAATATACACGTCTTTACTACGCGAGCCGTGTCAACGAAATAATGCACGTTCGATGTTTCTCTCGTGGACGCGCACACGAGGTTTGATGGCCATAAGTTCTCTCTCTCTCTCCTCAACGCGGGAGTAATTTGTTTGGAAATTATGTTTTACGTATTTTCTCTTCGATTTGCCACCGTTTTGCTTCAGTTGAACTTTTTTTATTAAGAAATTTATTATTTTAAGAGGAAAATATTTAGCTTGAGCCTTTGTTAACGTATGCAATTGCGTCTTCTTTTAGCCGTATTAAATTTTTACTTTAGATGCAACTTTCAAAGAGTTTTTATTTGTAATCTTTATTAAAACAACTTACTAGCCATATGACCAAGCTTGCAAAAACTGGTTTCCAGAAAAAAACGCGTTGAACTGTATAAATCTGCTAGTCCCCAATAGATGGCGCTAGCTTTTAATTTAACCAATCCCAAACCAAACAGAAAAACAGCTTTAAAATATTTTCTCATTTATACAATGCCTATAACAAACACATTTATTCACGAAATCTAAAATAACTGTAAAATCTAAAACGAGTTTATTTGTTTAAGTAATAACAAAGCAATAGTAGGTATTTTAACTGCGCATTTTCTTTGCTTCAACGGTTGGCGTTTGCGACAGCAGTTTTCCTCTCAGTACCGCTGGCTTTTACGCTCTCTCAACTCTCCCTTTGCGATGTTTCCGTACTCTCCCGTCTTTAGGCGATGCTCTGGTAGGCGCTGATTTGGCGGGAACGATGTTTTACATGCTGTTCTGCTGTAAAATAACGTAAATCGCTAATTAAAAAACAGCAGTTCGTTATCTACTGTTGAGTAGATGTAGAACATCACTGTTATATGAAATAATTACTTTGATTTGTTTTAAAATCTACTTTTTTTCCACACATTGAACATGTTTCATAGTATTTACCTTTTTTTAAAAAAAAACTCTTTTTTAAACTTAGCCACCATACCATCTTGTGTAGTATTCTACCTTACATTTACAACAACAGCGGAGCATCCGATCAAACTAAGTGGTTTTCGTGTGGTGTATAAGATTGTGTTACCAAATAAAATATATTCAAGTAATGCCCACAAAATATCACGGACACAAAGTGTGCAAGCTGAATCCTTTCTCCACATTATTCCTTTCTCTTATTCCGAATACGAAAATAACTGCAGTATATCATGTAATCTTGTATTTCATCGAATTTTAACTAAGCCACACCGTAATAAGGTTATTTAAGCACTATAAAAATGCTTCACAAGTAATAGCATTACTTTAGACTCCCTTTACCTGCGTGCATTCCTTTGCAATGTTTCGCTATGCCCTACTCATAAAATAACACTAAAATGCGCCTCCACCATTCGCAGATGCACTTTCCGAACACGTGGTTTACCTGTATACGTTTTGTTTTGTTTTCCTTTGCCACCCAGGGATCCATAGCAACGCGTTCCTTTGTCGTGGTGTCCTTGGCAACGGTTTCTCAAACGGTTGCCATATTTACTCTTATTCAACAACAAAACAAATTTTGAAGTTGTGTATCAGTTTGTCAGCATACGTAGTGCGTCCTGTAAAAACAACCGTATTTCTTGTTTGAAAGAGTTAAAATTTCATCTAAAACGATGCTAGTTTGTGTGAAAGTGTAGTGAATATTTCGCTGCAGCAGTATGGAATTGAGTTTGTATGGTTCACAGGTAAGAAATGGGAAAAACAATTATCATTTCACGGTTACCACCGCACCAACTACAAGGTAGGTCAGGGCATACAATTCGAAAATGACATTTGACGCGCCTTTCTCCTGTGACAGATTAGCTTAGCAACGCGCGAGAAGACCACCACAAACCATTATCGGGAGCGGCCAGGATCCGCTCTGCAACACCCAACCCGTCCCTGTTCGGCAGCCGGAGGCGTACACTTGAGACGTCCACTGTCGGCAGACAGCACGCAGTACCGCTACCGGAAGCGACCATCTTCAAGTGGAGGTACTACCCTGGACGCACCGCTCCAAACAACGTCTCCGTTTCACCAACGCAGCACCTCATCATCCAGCCTATTGCTAAAAAGTTTGCTAGCCGAACCGATTCCACGCTACTGGGAATCAAGAACACTGGCACGGCCTGTACCGGCTGTTTCAACACGTGGTTCATCCTGCAGCAGTGCGGAGCGTATACGACAGCACAAGCGAGCCCAAACACAAGTAATAGAGACTCGACCAGTGGTGGTGAACACTAGACCCCGGAAGCGAACAGGAAGTGGCAGTGGGGCTACGAAAAGAAGCAAACAGAAGACTAACATTGATCGCCGTCGCAAGAGACGCGATAGCACAGAAGAGGAAGAGCCCGATCGTGACGAACCAGATAGTACGATGGACGAAATGGATGACACACAGGAGTCAAACAACGAGGCCGAGCTGGAGGGCATCTGGAGAGGCAAAGCCATGGGTGGGGAAGCACATCGTGAGGAAAAGAAACGATCACCACCGCTACCGATGGTGGCGCTGCCTCTCAACCGAAAAGCCATCGAAATAACGTCCTGTGGTGGTATGAAAAAGAACACTACATCGCCGGAAAAGCAATCCCGAAAGATTGATCTTCCTGGGCGCGTTTCCTTCAGCTCTAACGAACCGTACGAGATCGATTACAGTGATTTCGAAGAGAATGAGTTTGGCTGCGAAGGTACCACCTCGAAGGAAGGGCAATCGAAGCAACCACGCAAGATCAAAGAGACAAACAGCAGTAATAACAGCAAGAAACCATTCTCCACCAGCTCGTCGATGTACGATGAACGACTGTTTCAGGAAGATTCGCTAATGCAGGAAGTTTCTGTGCGATTCGGAAGCGTAAAGTTTGAGGAAGATATAACGACAAGCTCGGGCTACGAGACAAAATGCGACGAAACTGGAAAGTCCAGCCTTAGCAAGCGGTCAGCACCCTCTCCATCGCCTGTCTGTGATGTGCGAGAGTCCAACAAAATCATCGAAGAGTACAAAAAAGAGATCGAAGATCTGAACCGACGCCACGATATGGAGTTGCGCATGGCCGTACGAGAAGTGGACGAAGTGTCGGCCCCATCGAAACCGTACGATCCGAAGTGCTTTACGCCCTCGGACACGCCGGAAGATCTATTTGCCAACTCGGTATCCACCAAGGCGGTCGAGAGCACAACCGAGGACACTGATGCTGAGCCAGAACGTCCTGCCTGTCGCACGGGGTTGATGGAAAAGAATATTATCAACGAGTACTACGAGTGCATAAATGAAATAATAACCGAGCAGTCTCCGACAAGAAGACCGCTGAACCGACCAGGCTTACCTGTGATGGAAGGATCGATGGACGAAAAGGAGGACACCATTCAGCACAATTTAAACAATGAATGTACGAAAAGTGCACCGAAAGAGAAACAGTTTGCATCGGGTGTGATATCGTCCGGCAAGGGAAAGTCTTCCATTGCGGACAAAAACCTGCTGGACGCTAGCTCCAATCCTGTGATTAAGAATTACTTCAAAGTGAAGGAACAGAACATTGTGAGCGCCAGTGCAAGCAGCTTGGCAAGTGGAAGTGGAAGCAGCACTACCGGCAGCAAGTCGGGACATTCGAAGAACTCACTGTCGTTGAAGAAAAATGGTAAGGAAAAGCCAAAGTCTGCCGATACGCACAAGTCCATTTTGCGCAACGCTAAAAAACAAAACAACAGCGCCGGAAGTGGAACGGGCGGAACGGGCACAAATGGAGGCGGTGGATCGGGCAAGTTCTCGGCGGGTCTGTGCCGGGAAGAAAGCAACATATCCGAGTTTCATATGGATAAGGTTGTGAGTTGGATGTCGTGCAATGAGGATACGTTTCCTGCCGTTCCCGATGGGCCTGCTATGGACGAAGTAGTCGGAACGGGTGATGGAGAACAGCAGCGCAAATGTCCTATCACTGATAGTGGCTGTAACATGGACAGGTCGAACGAATCGACTTCGAGACCTTCGAGCTACGGTGTTAACTTTGAGAGTGTACCGAGAGCGAGATCGGAACAAGTGGAGGAGATTGGCAGCAGTGTTCAATCGAACTACGATGATGAGTCTGTTATTAGCGGAAGTGCCAAACAAAAGTCAGGTTAGTTTTGATTGTTGGCGGTTTTTGGAATTTTACTAACCTTAAGCTTATCGTTGCAGATTTTCAAGCACTCAAGAATGAGGTTGAATATCGGCTGAACAACATTTTGGACTGTACCGATTCTCAGGTCAGCTCCGGATGTGAAGGCGAACCATCGGACCAACCGGCCAAGGGCAAGGTAAAGGATCTTTTCTCCTACCTCGATCAAGTTGAGCTTAAGTGTGAGAAGAGTGCTTTCAAGGGAGCTTCCGGATCAGTGGGTGTGCTACCCTCAGAGTCGGACCGCTCCGAACTGGATTTTGCTGCCGAGCCGGACTATATTGAAGCCATACCGAAGTGAGCGTACCATAGGATTTAATTATGGACATTCGAATTACAATAGTTACTATATATTTGCTGTTTGTCCATCCAATACAGAATGAACGATCTGTTGGAGCTTCCCCCACACCAGCTAGCCCGGCGAGTGATCAAACTGTCGCTACGCGCCAACGAACTGAGCAACGCTATGCAACTGTCCAAGAGTCACATCGCCACAGTCCGAGCGGACAAAGCTAAAGCGATCCGTACAGAAAAGTGTGCCCTGCAAGGCAAACTGAAGGAGCAGAAGAAACATTACGAGGACATAATCGGACGCCATCAGGAGTTTATCGATCAACTGATCAAGGATAAATCGGGACTGTGTGACAAGGTAACGCAGCTAACCCGGCGGCTCGACTCACAAAACCAGAGCTGGGAGCATCGGCTCAAGACGGAGCTGGAGCGTGCCCGAGATACCGCCCTGGCCGCTGAGAAGATCCGCCGGGAAAAGTGGGTGCGAGAAAACACGAAGAAAATCAAAGAGCTCACCGTGAAGGGGCTGGAGCTGGAAATTAACAAGATGACCGCAACGCATCAGAAAGAAATCGGTGAGCTGAAACGCCAGCACAAGGATGAGCTGATGTGTGCGCTTGAGGAGCTAAAGCTGCAGTACGAACAGAAGGAAGCGGACGTGCGGCAAGGACTGGTGAAGGAGCGAGAAACTACGATCGAGCGCGAACGGCAAGCACTGTTGGAACGCTTTGATCGGCAGGTGACTGAGGAGCGCAACATCTTCGAACAGCAGCGGCAGCATTTGCTTAGTGAGTTCGACCTGGAAAAAGAGCGGCTGCAGAAGGAGGCAGCCCGCAAGGCACAGTACGCCGAAACGCAGCTGGAGGATCTGAAGCGAGAGAATGTGAAAAATCTCGACTTTGCCCAGAAAGAGTACGTGCAGATGTTGAAGCAGCGTGAGGCGAAACATCAGGACGAGTTGGACAAGCTGCAGAAACAGTACGAGTCAGACTTTGCCATCTGGAAGCGGGAGCACGAGCGAAAGGCGAAGGTGGAGCTGGAGCAGCGAGAAAACGAGATACGGGCGCAGTGCCGTACGGAACGAGACCAGCAAATCGATCGCATCGTGGCGAAGGTGGATGCCGAAACGCAAAAATATCAACAAGACTTCGATGCCAAAATGAGGTAAGGAGAGAAGATCTGAAATCTCATCTACGTAAATTTCTTTAAAGTTCTTCTTCTTCTTCTGGTCTGCGAGAAAGGTTGTATCCTCCTATGGATATTTAGACTCGTGTCCAAATTCCCACATCCAGAGGTCATGTGCCTGAAGATTTAGAGGAACTTTACTAAACTGCGTAGTTAACTGTTGTGTAGTCTAGCTGCTATGAGTTTTGTTAGCCGCTTCTGGGAATCTTTACTTATCGCAGCTGAGCTGCGCTTGTAGTCACTTGGACTTATAGTCGTTCACCGATTCTGGGAAACGCGTTTCTTATTACAGCCGAGTTGTTTGTGGTGACTTTGGCAGCTAGACACAGTGACGTTCTTTAAAGTTAAGTTGAGTTCTATACATTACACACTCGACTCCGGGTCGATCCGTGAACAGTATCACAAGTTATCGACGCATCACTACTAGAAATCTAACAGCGAGTAAAGTTCGAATATCTCCAATTCTCTAGAGAGGTTATTACTGGCTCTTAGATCATGCCGGCCATTTCTAGTTTACTTGACTTTTGATACCACGAAGTTGGCTAGTCAGTCCTGACCCCGGGGGGACAGTCTGGAAGGAATTTACACCCCGGTCCTGTCCTGTGCATTCTTACTGAATATCGAGAGATATTCTAGATGTATATCAAAATGCCTTTGGAAGGACCCCCTTCTATAAAACTCGAGACTTACGATATAGGGAGCAATAAAAAACGTTAATAGACAAAGGCTCGTAACTGGGCTCTCCTGCTATACGTTTTATTAGAACTAACATTTAGTTTGAGCTAGAATTTCGATTCGATTTGGAGTCTAAAACTATACCGGCTGTCAAGCAGGATGCCCAAATCGCGTATATAATTGGCCCTTGCTATTTGCTGATTGTTAATGTTCTAGTATATAGAAATAATTATTTGGTTACAAAAGTTAGAAGTTTCTTTTATTATATTCGCCTGATTTTTGTTTACATCTACAGTCGTCTGAAAGACAAGCACGAAGCTGAGCAGAAGGAGGTGGAAGCGTCGGAAGCGCTGATGAAACAAAAGTATCAAGATGCGCGTGTTAAACTGGCCGAAGCTGAGGCAACACTGCAGAACATGAAGGCCACTTCCAAACAGACGGAAATACAGCTTAACCATGCCAAGAAGCTTTGTGACGATTTGCTCCAGGAGAAGGAAACGATGCGTGAAGAGGCACGCCGAGAGGTGCAGAAGGATATGGCAAATATGCAGCGCGAGCGGGAACGGGAAATAGAACGAATCTATTTCCGGTGAGTACTGTTCTGGGAGAGGGAAAGTTGGTCGAAGATTGACGCAATCTTTTTAATATTCGTGTCTGTTTTAATTTACCAGCGTACAACAAGCAATCGAAAAGAAGGATGGCACTATAGCGACACTTCAGAAGGAGATTGCTGGGCTGAAGGAACGTTGCTTGAAGCAGGACGCCATCATTCGACAGCAGCGGATGGATTATTGTACAAAGTAGAATTCTGGTCCGAAGAACTGAAAATATCTCCTAAACCCATCGCTAGCGTAAAGTTTTTGTCTAGGTTTAAATTTTGGAATATTTATTTACTTTATATGCAATTACACTAAACAAAACATAGTACATTTTACAATAAAACAAGTCCCGCTGGTTTTTTTATCGGTCGAAGTCAATTTGAATACTAATGCAAATCTACGAATTTTTCGCATTCACTATCTTCATCTCGCTAATGTCAATCTTAATGTCCTTTAGGTTCGCTAAAAACGGATCGGTTGGTGCCGCACTAGGTACTGTTTTGGTCACCACGACCACATCCGGATGATTGTTCGGTGCGTTCGAGAGATCTTTTGCGAAGGAAACGAACGACTGTGGTTGCTGCTGTGGTGTTGGTCCCGTCATCACGCTGGGATTTGCCTGCTGTTGATGATCGTTGCCATCTGCCTGCTGCTCCATCTTCTCCAAGTCAGTGAGAATACGAAATACTGGCTTGGCGGAATCACTGTTCTTGGAGTCTGCTACATCCACATCGAATCCTTGCCGTGAGTTGGATCGTTTAATGGTGAAATTAGGACGTCCGTGTGTTAGCAACAGTTTGCGAGCTGTTCCGCCGGAACTACTATTGCTACTATCATTCCACCGGTTCAGCGGACTTTTCGGGGCGTCCCCTTTGTTAGCCTTCTCGAACAGGGGAGTACGCTCTTTGGCGGGTGCTGCAGTGAGCAGGGGTGCAGTGCTCGTTGCCACCTTCGGTGGTGGTGATACGGCAGCGGCAGCAGTTAGCACGGGAGCAGGTTCGACCAGCGTTACCGGGAGCTTGTTGGCCGGTTTCGAGGTCTCCAGGATATCCGTGTGGCTGACGACACTGCCCGCCTTGGTGAGGGTTCGAATCTGCGACGGTCGTATGGCGGCCGCACCGCTTCGTACCTGTGGCGAG
The DNA here is from genome assembly GCA_000349105.1 of Anopheles epiroticus. Lineage (NCBI taxonomy): Eukaryota > Metazoa > Arthropoda > Insecta > Diptera > Culicidae > Anopheles > Anopheles epiroticus. The sequence goes on along the minus strand of KB670059.1, from coordinate 168,768 downwards.
AGCAATTCTTTCGGAGTTGATGGAGATGAATTCGTCGTGCTTGTTCCCCCGTTCGATGTTGTGTCAATGGTAAGTGGCTCGTATTTTGTGGGTTTTTCATTTCGCAATGCTGAATTTGAAGTGCCGTTGGACCTATCGGCAAAGCTGCTGATGGAGACTTTTACGGTGCTAGTGTAGGAAGTGGGAATCGCTCCGGTTGATGTCTTGGGAGTGGCCTTCGATGGCAAAGACCCATTTGCTCTGGGAAGAGTATTTGAGTAGGAATTGACGTTGGACACTTTCACTGGATCATTTGCAGGGCTCGTTGCAGGTGGCAGTTTCGGTTGGAAGTGATTGATTTTGAATGCAGTTCCGTTCGTTGCGGACCCTCCAGTGGGTATGCTTCCATTAGCTATTTTCACTGGAGTAGGCGAAGGCGTAATAATACGTCCAGGAGTTGACTTTACCGGAGAATCCGTTTGACTAGCACCAACTTTCGCCGCTGGACAGGATGTTAAGAGAGCAGATTGTGAACCAGTCGCTGTAGAAAAACCGTTTGAGATCACTTTTCCCACCGGCACAGGTGTGGGGCTCTTTTGCTCTTTTGGCTCACCATTGAGTGTTTTACAGGAATTCCCGTTCACAGATGCGACGTTCGACTTTGTGACCGGCGTGGTGAAATTATTTCGCGACGGTGAATTTATTTGAATGACGGTTGTGGTTCCATTTTGATTCGGAAGTTGTGTAGAAGACACCTTTCGCAGTGTGGCAGCGCCGTTAACCAGGGGTTGGACTGGTGGGGTTGAAGGTGACGATACAGTGGAAGGCTTTTTCTGTGTGACCTTCACCGGGGCGGGTTGCTGCACTGGAGCAATCGCTACTCCACGTTCCTTATCGACCATATCAACGATCGTTTTCAATGGATTGTTCACCTTGGGAGTATCGGGAGTTGGAGAGGGATCACCGTTCAACTTTAGCTGCACTTCATTGCGCGTATGTTCGATCGATCGCTCGATTTCCTCATTCTTCCGGCTGTCACCTTCCTCGAGATCTTGTTTCTTGATCTTTCGCTTTAGCGTGTTGCGCAGCTCGGCCTGCAGCGCATCCTTCATCTCGTCTATGGAGGTAGATTTGTCGTACTGTACAGACAAGCCAGACTCACCATTATCAACGAGTACGCCCTAAAATGTAAAAGAAATTGTAAAAATGTGTAAGTTGAGATATCTTATCTTCTTAGGATGGATTAAAACATTGAAAGAATGAGTCATCCTTTAAAACAGTTGAAAAATGCTTGCAAACAATTTTATATGAGGAATTTTAGCTTATATTAAGATCATTACACAATATATAAAGGATTATAGAGCTTAAATCGTTTTTGAAGTGAGCAGTAAAATATTTTCAATGGGCGGATTGTTCGAGCTGATTTCTTCAAAGATGAGCATTGTAGCGTTTATGTAATTATATAAGACAATATCTTGCACTACTATACCAAACTAGTGAACACTATAACTTGTACATTTAACATTATTATTAAAGAGGCTGAAATAAATGCGATTATCGCACTTTTTTAACTGCTCAACATTTATAACAAATGATCATTGATTGATCATAGAGTTATCATAACTCTCGGTCAACAAAATATAGCTGCTGATATCTTATTTTTGTTAATAAACTATTTCAAAGAAACTAATGAAACCTATATGGCTATAGTGTGACATATAGTACTTAGTAAAAATGTTGCAAACACGTGCAATTTTTACCGCGATGTTCAATGAGCTTGACGTAGCTCTATCTGACATTAGGACAACATGTAGTGTTATTTTAATGTTATAAATATCATTAGGGATGATTTAGGATTGAACCTGTCGGCTAAAACAGATAGTGATTTCACAATCGAAGATTTTTTTTGAGAGTGTTTTATATCTTTTTTTTTATTTTTTTTTCTTCTCTTGAAGTATAAGTTATAGAATTAATTCACCTGTCTTATTCATCAACTCTGAGTTCAATAATTCTGATCAGTAGTTATTCCCACCATTAGTTAAATGAAGTCACAGTGATAAAAAAACAGCAAAATTATATTGTCAGACGGCACAATCTTTTATTGTTGTTTCTTTAGAAATGGGTCTTTTGTTTGTCTCCGGAAGATTTCTAATATAAGAACAACAATATGAATCAACCATTTTCACACTCCCCTACCACAATAGCTCAGGCGGTTCCATCGGACAAACAGTAATGCAAAACATGCTTTGTACTCGACGTGTTAATTGACGTGAATTGAAATTCATTCAAGTTCAAAACTAAAAGATAAAGTTAATTTGAATGAATTCCGTTCCTAATTTTGATATTCCAGGTGTTTGTTAAAAAACGCAAACACAGTGGACTCTCTTACAAGGAGTAAATCTTTCAACCAATTTTTCGCATACAGATGCAAATCTAATTCTACGATATATATCTCCTTCAAAGAGCGAAATCTCGCATAACGAGCAATGTGCGATCATGTGACCATGTAGAATTCTATTTCTGTTCAAGTTTGTTAGTAGGTTCAAAGATCATTTAACACGATGGTCGTTGAGATGAGCAGCTGTGTAACGATTTTTATCGTTCTACTTTCTCAATTAGGTGAGTTTTTTTTTTGCGTTAAAACACTATTAGTGAACAATTGTAAATGTTATAAATGTTATATGAAAAGCTTTTAAGGGTCTGAAACCAATTCACTTTACTTATATTCATTTTTTATACCTATTCATACTATCAACGCTCAGTTGTGCCAAGACACCATGCTACGTTCCAGAGGTAATGAAGTTTTGTTCAAAGGTTCAACCGATCTCAGAAAGGAATCGAAAACACGTTTAGCGAGCGTTTCACGGGCCAGCACATTTACCAATTATGAATAATGCTTTAAAACAGATATACATATGCCCCATTTGGACCGCCCTGTTCTTGATGACTAAAAACGGCCAATTTCTTTGAAAAAGTATGACACCAAGACACGCCATTTTCAAAGTAGCACGTTCGAGGCCCTCACTTAGAACGCGTCGTTTTCTCATTAATAGCTATCGGTTCGGAACTCACCGGCATGTGTACTAAATTACTCAAGCTGTGCAAACAAATGCGCAAAGCAACTGCATCGGTGTAACGTGCGATACGAACGCACGTTATACATGTCAGTCAGTTGAAAGAATGAGACAATTGTAGATGATTCATTTTAAGCAAAAAAAAGTCCTACAGAGTCATTCAGTCATTCAAAAAGTCATTCAGAAACAGTTTGAACAAAAGCGAATCGTACTTTGGAACTACCAAGGAAGGCTTTCCTCGCATTTAAGCTCCCTTCTTACGAGCATTCTTGATTGTGACCGTGGTCGTTTGGACGGTCTGTGTGTCTGTGTAGCCAAAATAAACGAATGGCATTTTATCAGTCCATTTCGATCGGTTTTATCTGCAAGGTGACAGTGTTCGATTTTTCGCCTGTACTAATTGAAGACGATTTGTTAGCTACCCCTATGTTCAACGGCACAGCTCCCTAACACACCCTTGCGTGAGGTTGCGTGCGTCATTGCGCTGTCGCAAACAGCGCCCTGGGTAGGATTTGTTCAGGGGAGTTATATTTGGGGGATGATTGTTCCCAACTGATTACGGTTAATCGATCAATATCGCAAAAAATGATTTTTTTTACAGCATACCGTTTTTGTTACGGCAATGGTTACGAAAGACGGAACGAAACGTGTATGTATAATGTGCTTTCACTTGCGATAGCAAGTCTCAACGATCGGGGCTGTAATGATCGCCAACATATTCATATTATTCACACCTTGAAGAGCTCTTCCGTTTTATAAAAATGCAATATAAAAAGATTGAAGTGCACAAGCACTTGAGGAATCTTTCAACCTTACCATCTTTCAGACACAAATGGACATTGTCTACTACTCCACAGCATCCCCGCCGGAGCAACACGCTTTGCCGGAGACAAGAAACGATTTCATTACCATCGATTGTTGCAGACCAAGCTTAGAAAGCCTCAGCCGATGATGTCCACTGTAAGGCAAAGCACAAAAGACAAACGTTACCTTACGAAAACCCGTCTCTATTCCCAACAGCCGCTTCTCCAACCGCAAGAAGATGCAATGGCGTGTGCTGCTGGCCTTCGGATCACCCACAGTTCATCTCGGCACCATTCTTCCGGAAAGCGCGCTTCAAATCGGCTTTCTTTGTTTGTGCACGTGCACATAATTCCGGAGCGGGCGACCCGGACCGTTGCGTGTTACACCCATCCCGCTCACAATGCTACATTATGCATGTAATGCAAGCGGTAGCAAGTGGCCAAGATGTTCCCATGCACGCTCCACCCACCAACGCGCGGCAAAGCTTCAAGTTCTCACGGTAGCCCACGGGCTGTTTTTTTGCATTGTTTTGTTCCGCACGTTTTGTGACGAGAGGATGGGAACAGGTGCAATTTTGTGTGAAGTGGGAAACTTTCGTTTTCGCCCTGGCTGGTGGAGCCACTGCAATACCACACTAATCTAGACCGAGGTACTAAGTGACTTTAATCTCACGACATCGCGTTGAAGAGCGAGATAGATTCGCTGGAACTATTGCGAGCAGCTAGCCGCGAGGGACCCCGGCTTATATTTGCAAATAGACATCTACACCGATCAGTGGAAGGTAGCACTTAAACGAAGCTCATCCCTACACCATTCAGCCATCGGGTGAATGGAACGTGAACCTACAATTTGCTCAGTGCGCAACACGCGGCGATAAGTTTTCGGTGCTTTTGTTATTATCAAGCCGCTCACGATAAGACCGGCATTCCTCTCACCAGAAAAAAAGGCAACCCACCAAACAAGGCAAAGGAATTTGACCGTCGTTGTGCTGTTGCGTGGTGGAGAAGGTCACAGAAAGCTCCTTCGACTTTAGCACACACTGTAGACGTGGTATCCCAAACAGCTTACATGAGACGAATCGCCATGAGGAATCTTTGATAATAAGCATGATGTGTTGAACATTGAATGTCCTTGATCAGGGCAACCTGCTCCATCCTAAACCAGAACCAACAGAATAATGCATTCAAACGTGACAATACCCAGCTGCTTCTTGTGTGCACAAGACGGGGCACTTCGGCTCTCCAAAACAAAGTCTCCATCTCATGCATCCCTAACCAGTTAACCTCACCCAAGGCAAATAGCATCCGCCACAAGCTGACGTCAGCGCCACGGAGTGGAATGATAATGAAGGAACAAAATAACCCCCTTGGCGCTGGGGTGTTGTTGTGGCAGAGGAGTTTCTCAGGTCCGGTCGGAACAGGGTATTAGCATTTTATCACGAAAGCGCATCGTTTTGCCATAAAAATTGTAAGCGAATCGGCAGCAGCAGCACAATGCTTTGAATTCCATCCAACGAGATATATCGTCCCAGGGCGCTTCGGGGGTAAAGCTAATATTTTTGCAAAAGAGAAACAAATCATAAAAAGCAGCCAAAAAAGTTCAGCTTTTAAAAAAGAAATCCCTCTTGATTGCGGGCCAAAGCCCGGTGCGATCAAATTTACGCCTCAAACAAACAACTTACTATTTATTGCCGTGGCTTTATCTTTCCCCTTTGCTAGTGCCGGGGGGTTGTTGTAAAAGATGAAGCGAAAGCGTACGCGTGCTTGGGCAGCTTATGGAACTCAAAACTAGCTCAATTAAACGCGATCGCATAAGGGTCTAGCTCAAGTGAGCGGGGTTATGTTGGACAACGTGCACAATGATAATCTCCTTCTTTAATACACCGCCCGAGAGCGTCACGTAGCTCTTGTAGTGCACCCTGCCGCGTGATTCCTGGATGTTGTTGAAAGTAATTGCAAGCAAATTCCTAATGACACTACACACTAAAACTTACGTTAGCTTGCTTGATGAACGCTGCCGTACTACGATCGTTCGTTTTCGTCGGCTTCAGGGTGATTCCGTTCCGAATAGCAGCCATCAGCTGATCGGTATGATCGCCGGCACCATTGCTGATCGGGCTTTTCGGTTGTCCCGTAATGGGGGAGGGAGTGATGGACGGTGTTGCTGGAGTTAGGGGCGCCACTGAACCCGGTCCTGGTGGAGGTGGCGGTGGTGGTGGACTCATACTGATCTATTACACCCTTAGTCTACTAATCACTTAGTCTTGACACTTGACACTTGAACTAAACCGTCCTATTGGAGTATAAAGTCCTAACCTTCTCGGGCTGTAGGGATGAAAGGAATTGTCCACGACACACACAAGTACACGCACTCGCACAAACACACACGACTCGCCTATGAGCCCTGTCCAAGGGCACCGAGTTCAATATCGCGGATCACTTCGAACGTGTACCGCAGAGGTACGTCGGCGTAGGTCTACCTTTACGTGACGACTAACCGCTCCACCACCGGCTGGATACTAAGCGGTGCGTCTGGTCTGACGTGGTGGCGTACTTTCCAGCGCAAATCGATGACAACTGTAGCCACTACTAGCGACACCACCGTCCGCGTCCCCACCACCGTTTCGCTGGAGATTGGATTCGCATTAAGATAGGGGTGCTGCTATCTTATCAGTGTGGGGTTGATTTTCCGATTTCCGAAGCCGTTGGGGCCTGTTTGGTGTGCGCAGTAGGGGGAGGATCACTTTACGGCTGTCGCTCTGTGTTTTAGTTCCTTTTTTTTACCTAACACCACCTTTCGCCACCCGTTGTTTGTGCCACACTTGGTAAGTGTGCTGCCCGAAACAGACTCGTTGTTGTTTTATCTGCTGCGCTGGCGAACCGTTTTCTAGTTTCTATGGCTATGGCCGGCGGAGTCTGGGGCGGGAGTATGTAGGGAGCATGCTTAACATTCCATGTACTGCTCTGCTACACTTTAGCCAGTCTTGCAGATCGGTTAAAGCCGGGCTTCTCCGTGAGGAGGAGAAACGAAATTCCCACTACCGCAACTGCCGGGCATCACCATTTGTTACACAAATTAGCGAAAGCATCAATCCGCCTAGCCCAAGCGCCGCTCGATCTCGTTCACCAAAAATCAAAAAGCGCACAAACCTACAACCACTGACTCGTTTTAATCGAAGGTCCGTAAGAAACAACAAAAACAACCGGCTGCCCGGTCAAACTGCGGAAACTTTCCTTTGGAGCCACCAGACGAAATCACCACGTGCCTACAGCTGCGCGTAAACGGTTTTCGACCTGACACGCTGACTGCTGGATTGTTTCTATTCGAGCGCACGACGTTAACCTGCTCGTTCGGTCGCGGGTCGTGGCGCGAAATCTGTAATAGCGTGTGTTGTTTAAAGTTTCGCTGCCATCGCTGCCGGTAAGCGACGGCATCCCCGGAAGCGGTTTGCTGCTGGTCGACTCATGTTTCCTTTCCCACTTAAGCGCTCCATCAAGTGGTCCATGTATCAGCGGTGATCGGGTGATTCATCATCTGTTTTGAATTTAATATCAGTCAACATAAAAAGCTCCCCCGGCCCCCTCACAAGAGGGAGTGCCTGTGACTTGACCGTGAAAATATGCGAGAGAGTGGCTCTGAGTTTGTTCAAGTGTGTGAGAAACTATGCCTTTTTTGTGTTAAATTCTTCTCACCAACATGAAACGATCGTTTTATCAGCGCGTTCTGGAAGTAAGAATTTATTTTCGAAGCTAGCGTACGAGTTCGTTGAGTTTAATCAAGAAAAGATGCATTTAGACCGTTTTAGCGGTTTCACCATGAATGATTTGTTCGGTTTGATCGAAAGAGTCATCGATCTATTGTGTGCTTTAAATGCCATAAAAATTATCAATTAACTTATCACCTATTAACTTATTCACTTTATGTTCTATCTGTTTCGCACTCACTACCACAGCGAGAGCTACATTCGTCATTTTGCTGCGCTAAATGATGACTGTCATTGATAGCCATGCGATAGTGTATTTGTGCGATATGGGCACCTCATCCAACCGCTACCACACGGTTTTGCAAACCCTTACCGTTGCAAGCTGACCGCAGCCTGCATGTGGCCGCGACAGTCAATGAATATATTACACACAGGAACGATCCAGGCTCTAGGGAGGTGAGGAGGCGAGGTGTAAAAAAAAAGCAAAAAGAATATGTAACCCTCACGCAGTTGCACATGAGTCAAAGGCCATTAATCATCAAAGCGATCGTGATCGCACACAGGATCGTCAGTGTGACTCTTTTTGTGAGGCTGTTGGTCGACTTCGACGATACTTTTTGTGGTTTTACACACACACACACACAATCACTCATGCACGATGACGTTGAAAATTGAAAAATGTTCTTGAATATTGAGCAAAATAATAAAGCCACTTTCAACGACGCATTGGGAACGTGTTTAAAAAGCATTAACGGTTGAGTTTGAGTCCCAGTGAGGGAAGGTGAAACCGTAGAGTAAGGTGGGGCAAAAGTGCGCGCTTTACTTTTATTACACGCATCTCACAATTAAAGAATGAATTGAATTTTGGTGTTAGGGACTACTGCAACCCCCCAACTTTTCATTTTCTTTATCTCTACAATACCTAAATATAAAATTGCTATATACACTTCTTCTTCTTAGGTGACACAACAACCCCTATGGGGTCAAGGCCTAACCAGATCACTAATATGCTTTGGCTCTTTCTGTGACTGAGTGTACCCATCCATATCTAGTTAGTCAATCCTGCGTAATGCGTCAATCCGAACGAGATTCGAACCGACGACGGGCCTTTTGACAGCTCGACGCCGTTACCACTTGACCACCGAGCCGGGCCCTGCTATAAATTTTATTTTTTCGGTAGTCACGACCAGGCCGTATTGTTAAGCCCTGCTATATACACTACTACAATATATTTGTGTTCGAATCTGTTTATGCTTGGTATTTCTATGCTCTTCAATAAATCAGGAGAGAGGTATCAGGTAAGTTAAATTTATGAAAAAATGTTTTAGAATGCTAATCTTAAAAATTCTTATCATATCTGGCCTTCCTTTCAAGCCAAATTAAATCGAATTAATGAAATATATCTTCGTAATTTTGCTAGGCGTTTGGTGAATTCTAACAATTTGTAAGAATTTTGTTTTCGTTTTATGTTGCATACAAAATTGCATTATAAGAATATCAACAGTATACCGAAAGATATTTTAAGTATGTTCTATAAATTTGGTTTGGTAAGAATAGAAATTTTTAAACCACTTGAATTAAAAGCACTCCCGAAACACTTTTTATAGTCTTTCATCCAAAGTTAAGAAAAGGGTTTTATTTTATTCTCCAGCATATGGACCTTGGGAGTGAAACCTGCTCTCGAAAACATGTTTACTATGCATTTAATTAAGACGAAAGACTAAGACACGATACAGTTTTTCACTTAAACTGTTTTTTTTTTGCTTACTTCACGTGATTTTACAGAATAAAATCGTTTGTACAGATTTACTCGATTAAGCCCTTGGCCTTGGCTAGACTGTAACAAAAAAAAGCTGTTACAATAATGCGTAACCAGTAAAATCACAGAAACTAAAGTACGATATCGAAAAGGTGTAAAAAATAACATATTTAAACAAAATATAATAACTGTGGCAAAATACAATATGAATTAAAAAGTATCTCAGTAACTCATTGAACATAAACAAAACAACATTCAAGCAAAGGCACAGTTTGGCCCCACCTTACTATATGCTGCAATGTACTTCAACATACTCCGGCTGATCTCTTAATTGCCATTGCGTAAATAGAATCAAGGTAAATCATGCATCGGCAAGTACCGACACATTTTATTTCCTACTACTTTACTTCCTCGCGATTCCCTCCAGAGGCCAGTTACCGCTTGTACATAAGTGATTAAACTGCGTGTATTTGTCATTCAAGATGCGTCTACTTACCTTGGATCCGACGATGGTTAAAAGAAGGTACAAACTTGAGCAGTTCATGCTTATCGATGTACTTCAAGCGGGAGCAAATCAAAAGATGGTTAAGAAATTTATTGCACATGAACAATTGTGCAAAACGCGATAAAGGGAATGCATTCATCCACCCTCAGGTGCACTTATCATGCGGCTACACATGCGGGATTAGCCTTAAATTGATCGAGAAATGTCTAGCAAGTTTGTTGGCTTCTTTTCTTGTGTGTTTTCCCCCCTGAATTGGTTAAGATAATTTGAGGTGAGCGAGAAACTCACGCTTTTCAAATCGTGATATGAATCGGAATGAAGAGGACTCTCTTTAATATGCGGAGATGATGATTTTTGTGAGACCTCTACATAATATGGAAATGAATGAGCAAATCTTAAGCTCATTTAGCTCAAAACTGTCGTTTAATGATAATAAACCTTACCTCTACGGTCCAGTTATAATGACCATCGACCATTCCCGTATGACTCACACACTAATTTCGAAGGGGTGTACCCTGATTGGGTTTCTTGTCGCGTGCTCACCTGTTTGATGGCGATGCCTTTTATCTTGTGTGGACGTGATGAAGCAACACACCGTAGGGGATGTAAAAAAAACAAGGCACAATTCGTATTGATCCGGACCAAATAACATGCCTTTCGAGGTTTCGTAGACTGGACAACGGTGGTGATTCATGATGTTTGAGAGATATCCAAATTACCACCACAACCACAACCAACCCACAAGCACGTTGGGAAATACTTTCATTTCGAGTGTTGAGGCAGATTCGTATCTCGGTGTGGTTGGGCGGGATGAAATAAAAGAAGGAGGACGGAAATAACAAAACAAACCTTCCGAAAACAACAAAGAGCAACATTAAACGAACCAGCGGGAGGAACCTCATAAGTGACCTTCCTCATACGGTTGGCGTTGACGGGGATTGGGGGGAGAGAGGAATGGATGGTTTTTCATGATTTACCTACCCCAACCGTCGTACCTCACCGGTGCGCCATGTGTTATTCGACCGGTGGTAATTACTTTGCGAGCAATCAACATTCAACCGAAAAAAAACGGGTACGCAAGGGATGAGCGTGAGCTTGCGCCCGCGCAAGTTAATGTGTAAGTACTTGTGCTGCGCAAGTACTTGTTCGCTGAGAAGTATGCGTGCGATACGAAAATTCGGCAAAGAGTTTGGTGGAATCGTGAGATAGCTCTTCTCACCGAGGCCTGGCATAGGTTCAGTTGCATTCTTCGCTGCGAGTCATACGCTACGTTGGGGAAGGTTGGGTAGTTGCAGTTTTTTACTTGTTTGAGTCCGTGAATCACATTGCGATCGTTCACTAATACCGTTTGCTCGATAAGATAAGAAAACACGTTCGATACGCGTTGCTGCCGAGTGGTGTGAATCAGCAATATTTGATTTTGGTGTTCAATTTTTGGCTATCAGTAAAAGCCTGCAAACAACATCGCGCAAGGCAGTGGCAGCGTCCAGTGTTTTCGATCAGTCGTTACCGGAAAAAGCGAACAGACACACATCTTCAAAATGGCTTCGTCCGAGCATGCAGCATCGGTACCACCACCTCCACCACCTTCCGGTCTGGCACCACCACCACCGCCACCGCTAGGAATCGGCAGCGGACCTGGAGGACCTCCGAAGGGAGGCTCCACAACTGGCAAAGGAAGCGTCTGGAAGAAACCAGAGAGCATTCCGGCGGAAGAGGTAAACGATCGGCTGCTGGCGGACATAAGGGCCGGTGTGAATCTGAAACCGACAAAAACTCGTGACCGCAGTTCGGCAGTCCTGCGCCGGAAGGGAAATTTTAAGTAGTGTCGCGATTGCTGCCGGTGGATCTCATCTTGGTGGATTTTGAGTATTCCTAGATCTTCAAATCTAAAGAAACAATCGCATTACAAGAACTGTTGTTGCATCTAACATAACAGCCGTGCTCGTAGCTGCATATTCTTGTCTTATTATTTACTTCATTACACTTCACGTATCCCAAGTAATTCTTAGTACAAAGGAAAAACATTCATGTAGCCGGCTTGTTCAGGGAAAGAATCACCTGGGGTTAAACATTTTGCAAAACATATAGAAAACAGCTAATTATTAAAAAATATTGGAAGGAATGAAATAAATTTATCTTTATTGTATCAATACATTGACTTTACGAAAGATTCCTTTACTACTAATCAAAAAATCTTGTTGTTTTATCAAGGACTAGAAAATTCCTACAGGGATAAGGTTATAACTCCACTCTAGTAAATCCTACCATATAGTAGCCGTGAACTCTAGAAGTATATTTCAGACCTCGGTAGATTTCGTATGACTCCTTACGATTCTTGATGGCTCCGGAGAGCTACGACAGCTATGGAGATTCCATATAATTCCCCAAGGATCCGACTTCTTGAACCAGAATGGAACCCGAATTCCATATGGTTATGAGTTTTGAGCAACAATCCTACTTTTCAAACCCGCATCGAAACTCTCAAGACGCATTCTTTGAAAATTACTGTACTGAAAGTACCAAAACCCGATATGAGTGAAAGAATCAAAGCTACTGAAATTTCGATCCGGGTATCCCAAGAGCTTTTATCTGATACTGATTACTACCTGTACTTACTAACAGTCCATTAAAGTTGATACGCATCCGACGTGAGCTCGTAAAGTCACCTACTACCTACTGAACACGTGCGTGACTTACAACGTTCTGGGTCGCCATCGTATAGCTCCAACCCTAAAGGTTTACTATCTCAATGTTTAAATACAGTAGACCGCCATTTATCCGGTCCCTTAGGAACACAAGCATAACCGGATCATCTTAGATAGTAGCACATTTTTTCATATTTTCAGATGTATATCGGGTTGATTCGAGCCTAGTGTTATTAAATTTGCGCCAGTTTTAATTTAAATTAAAACTAAAAACTCCAATGCTCCAATATTTTCAGTATAATAACTTTTTTTTTATTCGGTAGTAACGGCCAGGCCGTATTTTATAATAACTTAATTATTAATTTTAATTTTAAATTTTAATTAGTTTTAATTAATGATAAAAGTGATTTAAAACTATATTTTCGAAATTTTCCTTAATTCAATCATTCCTTTCTCAACTTTCATTTCTGCACAGCACGGATAAACGAACTGCGGGATAGAAGCTACCCGTATGAACGGCGGATTGAAGTATTGCATATATTCATGCGTGTTTTCGTATGAATTAATTATGACAAAGTGAACTCAACATTCTCTAAATTAATCAATTGATCATTATCCCACGAAATTTGATATAAAATAAACAGAAATAAAGTTAGAGCTTCCAAAATTATGTATTTTCGTTACTTTCAAAATAATCGCCATATTCTTGTAGCTAAAACTGAACCTACCTGGATCCTCTGTAGCGCGCGGCACTGACTGTCAGCCGCGTCAGACGCTTGGAGAGAAAGAGAGAAAACAATGGAAGCGAAAGGAAACCAATTCTCTGGCTGAAACGTCTGATTATTCTAAAAGGTTTTCCTCCGAACGCAAACTGCACCAGTATTGTGTTCTTATTTTTTAACAAGTTTTAACCATTCAAGCAGCAAAATATCGACTATATTTTTACTAAAAGTGACAAACTACAAGTTGTGCAAGTGTGGAAGTGTAACTTTGCCACCACTTTGCGAATGCGAATGTATATGCGGTCAACATAACAAACCGAGCAAAGGACGCATGAAGCGCGTCAATTTTCGGCAGACCGTGTCTGTGTGTATTGCCATTCCTGCAAATCCGTCTTCTCGCTAGACGCCCGCGTACGACCAACAATTGCTTTCTTTTACGGTGTGCTTGGGAGATGATGGTCCACTGTGAAACGAAGATGCGAATGTAGTTTTGTGTTCCAAATAGTTGTTTCGATCGAGTGTTAACTGGTGTTGCCGTGTGGCGTGGGGGGCGGTGAGAGCGCATCATAGTTGAACGAAAAAAACAAAGAGTTTGACAACATCCGGCCTTGTCGAGCTAGCTCGGAGGCTTCACTTTTTTGCGGCAACAACAAACGTTCCAAACGTCGGGGCATTCGTGCGGGAGAATGGGCGACATAACGTACCCGGCCGGATGCCGGCCGATTAACGAAGATCTCGGACAGGACGAGCTGATTCGTCGACTGAAAACGCTCACTCACACATTGCAGGCAATGGGTCAGGACGAGGATGGCATGTACACACAGTACATTCCGCTGGCCGTCCATCTGGCGGACGATTTCTTTCTGCAGCATCCGTCGCGGGACGTTCAGCTGCTGATTGCCTGCTGCATAGCGGATGTGCTGCGGGTGTACGCACCGGAAGCACCGTACAAGGATCAGGATCAGATCAAGGGCATCTTTATGTTTCTGATTCGGCAACTGAACGGGTTGCGCGATCCGAAGGATCCAGCATTCAAGCGCTACTTCTATCTGCTCGAAAATCTGGCGTACGTAAAGTCGTTCAACATGTGCTTCGAGCTCGAGGATTGCCAGGAGGTGTTTTGTACGCTGTTCAGCTTAATGTTCAAAATTGTCAAGTAACGTATCGCAATGTGCAAAACGTAAACCAATGGCCAATGGAATGTTGTCTCTTAATGTATTTTTTCTTCTTTCCTTTTCTTGCAGTGACGAACACAGCCCAAAAGTGAAATCCTTCATGCTGGATGTCCTCGCACCACTCATCACCGAGTCAGACTCCGTCTCGTACGATCTGCTCGATCTCATCTACATCAACATCGTCGAACCGCTGCGCACACAAAAGCGGAATGCTTACGAACTGGCAAAAGAACTCATCATCAAGACCGCCAATTGGCTCGAAGCGTACACACAAGCTTTTTTCAATCAGATACTGATACTGGACAAGAACGAAAAGCAGTACCAGATTGTACCGAAAATCTACGACGTAATCTACGAGCTGAACGTAATCACGCCAAGCATTCTGCTATCCGTGCTGCCGCAGCTGGAGTGCAAGCTGAAGTCAACGCACGAAGCGGAACGACTGAAAGCTGTCTCGACGTTGGCCCGCATGTTTTCCGAGCCCGGTTCGACGCTGGCACGCCAGTACGGACCGTTGTGGAAGCAGTTTCTTGGCCGCTTCTACGATATCGCCGTCCCGATCCGCATCAAGTGTGTGCAGAGCACGATGCACTTCCTGATCAACCATCCGAGCTTGCGGAAGGACATTATCGATACGCTGCGCATCCGGCAGCACGATTCGGATGAGACGGTACGGTATGAGGTGGTGATGGCGATCGTGGAGACGGCCAAGCGCGATCTACAGATCGTGTCTGAGTCGGAGGATTTGCTCGAATTCGTGAAGGAGCGTACGCTCGACAAGAAGTACAAGATTCGCAAGGAAGCGATGAACGGGCTGGCCATGATCTATAAGAAGTACCTCAGCGACACGAACGTGCCAGCAGCGACCAAGAAGGCTGTAAACTGGATCAAGGACAAGATACTGCATGGGTACTACATGACGGGCGTGGAGGATCGGCTGCTGGTCGAGCGGCTACTGATCACCTGCCTCGTGCCGTACCAGCTGCCAGCGGAAGAACGCATGAAAAAGCTGTACCAGCTGCTCGGCACAATCGACGATAATGCGACGAAAGCTTTCATCGAGCTGCAGAAGAACCAGCTGAAGGTGCGGCGCAGCGTCGCCGACTGGATTAAGCTGCACCGGCTGAAGGATCTTACGCCGAACATGATGAAGGAAATGAACGTCAAGTGTTCGAACATTGCCAAGCAGCTGCCGGATCCGGTGAAGGCGCAGGAGTTTTTGCTGAAGTTTTCCGCCCAAATGCGCAAGGATCCGAAGCTGATCGCTGAAATGGAGACGATCCTGAAGCGGGACGTGTCGTGCAAGGAGTGCGCCGATACGATGGCGATCGTGCTGAAAAAGCTGGGCCAACCGATTATGACAAATACGTATTACAACACGGTCAAGATGCTGCTCGAACGCATCGCCTCGGTGATGGTGGACAAGCAGTCGATCGGGGTGCTGATCGAGCTGATTCAGGAATGCATGAACGGTGGCAAGGAAGTGATCGAGGAGGTGAGCCTGCCGACGGATTCAGCTGGTGAGCGTGGCCTCAAGCTGCTAACCGTGCTTGCGTACGTGTTTTCTGCTCACTTCCAACACGACGAAATACTGCGCCACATGATCGGGCTGCTATCGTTCGATGAACCGTACGTAGCGCCGTACGTGCTGAAGGCGTTCACGTACCTTGGCCGTTACAAGGCGCTGATTGAATCACACCCGACCATCCTGAAGGAGTTGGCCCCGCTGTGTAAGGAATTTGCGCTTGTGGGAACTCCAAAGCAAGCCAAACACGCCATCCGGTGTATGTTTGTAAATACTCAAACCAGTGGCAACAGTGGCATTGTTGGTGGTGGTGCCGATTCCCTTGCATCGGGTGGCTCCGGTGCGGATAACAGTGGTATTGACATCTTCCCTGACATTGTCGAAGGCATGAGGCAAACGTTGCAACCGCAGAGTGAACACTACCGGACGGCGATCGTGACGCTCGGGCACATTGCGTACAATCTACCAGAAAAGTTTCACGTGCAGATCAAGAACATCATTTCGCGCAAGATCGTGAAGGAGCTGCTGGTGAAGGAAACGTCGGACGGGCGGACGAACGTGCCGACGAAGGATTGGTGCGACGAGCAAGACCTGCCGGAGGAGACGCGCTGCAAGGTGGAGGGACTGAAGACGATGGCACGCTGGCTGCTCGGACTGAAGAAGGATGTCGTGTCGGCGCAGAAAACGTTTCGCATGCTGAATGCTTTCATAAGCAAGAAGGGCGACCTGCTCGAGCAGGGTGGAGCACTGTCGGCAGCGGAAAAGTCCTGGCTGCGTCTCAGTGCCGGTAAGGCGATGTTGAAGATCTGCGAACAAAAGGGTGTGGGCGACCAGTTTATTGCCGAGCAGTTCTACAACCTATCCCAATTGATGGTAAGAATAAAGGATTGTATTTGAAGGAGTTTACTTTGGCTGAATGAGCATTTTTGAGAGCTGATTTCTCTTTTTTCACCTTTTTTCTCCTAGACTGATCCGGTGCCAGAGGTACGCGAAACGTTTGTGAAGAAACTACACAAGGGGCTGAGCAAGGGTATTCCGCACAAGTGCCTTCCGCTAGATTTTATGGGCTACTACGCACTCGGCGGAAGAGAAACGGATCAAAAGTACGTAAAGAATATTATCGTGAAAAACCGGTTGAATTTGGAATCTAAACTAATGAAATATTTCTTTCTATCCTTCTTTAATAGTATGTTTGCTCAAATTCGATCTAACATCGAGACAGACGTTAACAGACGCCGAGAATACGTTAAAAACTTTACAACAGGTAAGAACTATCTCTTTCTAGATCGGCTAAATTATGTGTGGACTGATCGAATTGCTTGTTTGCGTCTTCCAGTCGAGCGTGGCATGAGCCAACTACCGCACATTCTACCGGACTACATGCTCGTGTTTGCTGTGACGGTTCTGACGCACGATCCCCAGTTTACGCGCCCCTCGGATCCGGCCCAGTTGCGACAAATCGAACGATGTCTCTGGCTCGTACTGGAACCGCTGGTCATGAACAAGGAGTTCTTCTGCTTCAGCTTCTACAAAAACTTGCTTGAACGCATCAAACACCACAAAGACGCCCTGAAACCAGACGATGAGGAAACAAATCACGTATGTCTTCTCAGTAGCACATGATCGAGTCCTATTTGTCCTTTTGGGGATGCTCATGCGCCATTTGTTTCTTTTTATATACTTTTCTCAGAAACTCTGGGCTATATGTGATGTCGCTATGGGGCTGATACTGACCCGGCTAACGTATTACGATATGCGTGAAGCACCGGCCGAGGCACGCATCCCCTCGATGTACTTCCAAGCACAGCCGGAAGATTTTCAAAACACGCGCTACTACATTCCCGACGACATGTACAACCTAACGGATCGGAGCGGGCGCAGTGCCCTTCCATCCGGTTCGAAGACCGGTGCAGCAGTGGGAGCAGGCCCCAAGCCCAAACCAGCTACTGCTTCCTCCTCGTCCACCTCATCGTCATCTTCAGCAGTAGCCGTGGCATGCCCGTCATCGTCAACGTTGACCATATCCGTCTCATCTAGCTCGTCAACGTCCGCAATGGTAAGAACTGCGTCCTTTTTTCTCATTACTATGGTTTTAATAACGTCACACGTCGTGCTCTTTTCCAGGATCGGAACAAACTCAAAACAAAAGCCATTCGTCAAGGCACGTCGTCATACGACGATAACGAACACAACAATGGCCAGGATGAGGAGCACGAAACCGCACCGCCACCGTCGAAGCGAGCGCACAAGGCAGCGACCGATGGTGTAAGCTTATAAAAGACATACCCAGCACAAGTGGCGAAATGTGTCCATCCGGTTCTTGTTAACGCGTGTTTACTCTTTAACGGGGAGATTTGATTCGTTCTTTAAGTTATTTATGTACAGTAACAAGACTACTAGCGACGCAGGGTGAAAGAAGAGGCAAAAATCAGAAGGAAATTTTATATTAGTAACTGACAAAAGCAAGCTTTGGGCGTGTAATGTACAGGTGGGCTTGTAGCTAGCCCTGTTCAGGAGATCATTTTCAATTTCCCATCAATTTCTGTGGGGACGCATAAATGCAGCGATTAATCGTTTTGTTGCCTTCAAATCGATGTATCTTATATGTTTAATGTCGGTATTTCATTCTTCACGAGTGGTAGCTGGGGTTATGTACATTTCCTTTTGTGTTACAAGACGATGTGGGTGAAGAACTCCAAAAAACCATTTTTTTTCTACAGTGTGGTTGTTCAATTAGGATGAGCCCACCAGTACATCATACCCACTTTGGACAAAACTATGCTGTTTTTGGTTCAATTTAGGACCACGACGTAAGCGAACACAGTTTAAAGTAATTAATTCCGGAAGCTACATGTGTGTGTAGGCATATGAGGCATTACAAGGAGAGGAAGCTGACCACGATCTGGGATTCCTTGCTGCATATACTCAGATAAAAGCTTCTTACTTTTGTAAAGCGGATAACAGACGAATCTTCTCAATGTACGTACCGTAAGCAGACCTATTAAAAACAGAAATGGAGGATTCAAGAAACTAAACTTTTGTTGAAGGTTCGAAGAACAGAATGGAAGAAAGATAATACAGCTTGAAATTAACGCGAATCGGGAAAATATGTATGGATAATTCGAACCTGTAGTTATAAAAACGCTGAAAACAAATGACAAATATATAAAAGTAAGTACGGTAATGTGGTTGGGCTACATTGTTTACTTCATATTTTATTCTTATCCGAAAAAAATACAAGTGATTTTTTTAAAACGCATTACTGAATATTCTATTGCTTCAAAGTTGCTTTACTCTACCTTTGTTAATTTATTTTTACTAGATTTTGGTCGTTTCACTTCCGAATATTCCTGATCGTTTGCTCACGATCATCTTCCTATTTTAACTAGTTTATTTTGTAACAAAGTCTCTGGTTTGGGGTCTGGACGTAAATCACACAATGAGTAATAATAAGCTCCAGAAAAAATAACAGTAGCCGTACGTATACAGTAGATTCCCGAGTTGCGCGGATATTTCGTCAAAAAAATCAGCGGAAATGCTGTCTAAATCGTGTAATTTGTGTTTGTAAAATATATTTTCAGCTCGTTCATTTTTCAGTTATTGGATTTGTACAGAATCTCCATGTAATTAACTATTTTCGTTATTTTAAAACATTGCCAAAAATTTAAATTATTTTCCATTTGACAATTTATGTGTCAAATCAGTACAATTTGCCCATGAAGCTGTCAAATTTCCAATACCGCGTATCTCCGAATCCGCGTAACTCGAGAACCGTGTAACTCGGGAATCTACTGTAGTCTCGTATTTAGAGTGAGTTTGAACTAGTTTTATATTTTTTATTTGATGTCGGGTTGAGGTATTTTACACACCCAAATTATGGAAAAAACCGTCAAAATTGTATTCTCCAGAAAAAAACATTTTCCATGTATTTTTTCTTCAAAAAACTACGTAACGGTAATTTTTTCCTCAAATGTGTTAAACGTCTTACCATTTCAACTGTACTACAACTACTGTATAACTTAATCTGCATCAATAATCGGCGAACATAGCTCATAGCAGCAAGACCACACAACAGTGAACTACACTGTTTCAACTTCATACACAGAAATTCACAAAAGCCATAGCAGCAGAACCAGTAAAGGAACTCTAAATCTTCAGGCACATGACTCTAGTTAGTCGAAGCCTTCTAAAGATAAAGTAAGCCTCTGAATGTGGGAATTTGGACACGACTCTGAATATCCATAGGAGGATATACAACCTTTCTCGCAGAGCAGCGAAGAAGAAGAGAAGATTTCCACAGGAATTGCTCAAAATGTCTCTAAACCTGCACAAACTTAAGTTCTCTGCCCTGCAATTCCAACACGTCCTAAAAAGTAAGTAATAAAAGTATTTAAAATCTGGTTTACTTTGAATGTGTGTTAATGCTTGCGTTGGTTCCCTTCCTCTCTCCAGAACATTACTCGGTCGCTGCAAAAACCACATCGAAAACAAGCGCACTATTTTCGGGCAAACAACGAAGACAGCGGGACAATGTTGGTCGTATCGAGAAGATTGAAGTGCGCTATCACGTTCTGTCCCAGGATACGATGCTCGTGATGAACCGGGAATTGTCCACACTTTCCGGGAAAGCGACGAAAGCGTTCATCGAGCTGCAAAAGAATCAGCTGAAGGTGCGGCGCAGCGTCGCCGAATGGATTAAGCGGCACCGGCTGAAGGATCTTACGCCGAACATGATGAAGGAAATGAACGTCAAGTGTTCGAACATTGCCATTCAGCTGCCGGATCCGGTGAAGGCGCAGGAGTTTTTGCTGAAGTTTTCCGCCCAAATGCGCAAGGATCCGAAGCTGATTGCCAAGATGGAGATGATCTTGAAACGGGACGTGTCGTGCAAGGAGTTCGCCTGTACGATGGCGATCGTGCTGAAAAAGCTGGGCCAACCGATCACGACAAATACGTATTACAACACGGTCAAGATGCTCGCCTCGGTGATGGTGGACAAGCAGACCACCATGATGAAGGAAATGAACGTCAAGTGTTCGAACATTGCCATTCAGCTGTCGGATCCGGTGAAGGCGCAGGAATTTTTGCTGAAGATTTCCGCCCAAATGCGCAAGGATCCGAAGCTGATTGCCGAGATGGAGACGATCTTGAAACGGGACGTGTCGTGCAAGGAGTTCGCCGATACGATGGCAATCGTGCTGAAAAAGATGGGGCAACCGATCACGAAAAATACGTATTACAACACGGTCAAGATGCTCGCCTCGGCGATGCTGGTCAAGCAGTCGATCGGGGTGCTGATCGAGCTGATTCAGGAGTGTATGAACAGTGGCA